>VMDR010001480.1:0-124765 GCA_007922815.1 Macrotus californicus | reverse complement strand
TTGCTTCATGGATTTTGAAGCTCTGTCTTTTGGGTGATACATGTTTAGGGTTGTTGTGTCTTTGGAGAACTGAAAGGAGAAATCTATAATCCACAGTTTTACTTGGAGATATTAACATTCCTCTCTCAGTAATTAATAGAAAAGTAGGCAGAAAATTAATACAGATTTATAAGGCCTGAATAATACTATAAATCAAATTGGCATAATTGACAATTATGGAACACTTTAGCTAAAAAAGCGGCAGAATATGATGTCTTAAGGAGACACGTAAAGTGCTCATTAGCCAAGATAGAGCATATTCTGGACCATAAAACATGAACACACCTAAAAAATACAAGCCATACAAACTATGTTCTTAGATCATAGAAGAAAACTTAAAAATCAAGAGCAGAAAGATATTCTGAAAATATCTAAATACTTGGAAATTAAACTTGTGGATAATCCATTAATCAAAAAGAAAAGAAATGTCAAGGAAAATTAAAAATTATTTTGAACCATAATAAACTGAAAAGACAGCATATCATTTGGGGGGGGGGGTGCAGTGAAACAGTGCTTAGAGGGAGCTTTATAGCATTGATTCCCTATATTTCCAAAGAAGTAGTCTTAAATCAGCAGTCAGAGCCCTTAGCTTAAGAAAATAGAAAAAGAGCCCTGGCTGGTGTAGCTCAGTGGATTGAGCAGGGGCTGCGAACCAAAGGGTCACTGGTTCGATTCCCAGTTAGAGCACATGCCTGGGTTGCAGGCCAGGTCCCCAGGTTCCCAGTTAGAGCACATGCCTGGGTTGCGGGCCAGGTCCCCAGGTTCCCAGTTAGAGCACATGCCTGGGTTGCGGGCCAGGTTCCCAGGGGGCCATGTGAGAGACAACCACACACTGATGTTTCTCTCCCTCTCCTTCTCCCTCCCTTCCCCTCTCTCTAAAAAATAAATAAATAAAATCTTTAAAAAAAATAGAAAAAGAGGAACAAAGTAAAACCAAAGCAACAGAAGGAAGGAAATAATAAAGATGAGAGCAGAAATTATTGACATTGAAAACAGAAAAATAACAGAGAAACCAAAAGCTGATTCTTTGAAAGATCAATACAATCCATATGCCTCTAGCTAAGGTGACCAAGGAAAGAGAAAATTCATTTTATGGGGTCAGCATTACCCTAATAAAAGGTATTTACCTAAGAGAAATAAAAATTTATGTTCACATACCAAAAAACAAAAAACAACCCTGTACCTAAATGTTTAAATCACTTTTATTTATAATCATCAAAAATTGGAAACAACCTATATGTACTTCAGCCAGTATATAGAAAAAAATCGGCGTGTGGTATTTCCATAAAATGGAATACTACTCAGCAATAAAAAATGAGCTGTTGGTACACACAACAACATGGATGAATTTTATATGCATTTGGTAAGTCAGATCCAAAAGGGGACATAGTGTATGATTCCATTTATATGAGCATCTCCAGGAGTCAGAAAGTAAGGAAGTGCCCAAAAGAAATTTGGGGAAGTGGGAACGTGGTAAAAAGGGCGTAGAGATCAGCCAGAAAGAGTTCCCAAAGATTAACCCAGAGAAACTTGAGTGACAAAATTTAAAAGGCAGCACTGGATTATAACCACAGAATGAACAAATGTCTATGAGGCCATATGAATATAAATGAACAAGCAAACAAATACGAAAAGACTGTTCTTCAGCACAGAAGACTCCGATTCATAAATGAAGAGTAAAGTGAGTAGAAAATCACCATCGGCACATCACGGTAATAATTGTTGCAATCACCATCCACCAGTGGATGCTGAAATCAACAGGCTAACCTTTGAGCAGAAAAAGGATATTTGCCCACTTTCAATATGTCTCCCCAAGACTCATTCATTGCAAAGGGAAAAATGATGGCCTGACATTGGGGGAACTCAGCAGACCTCACATTAACCAAGTGATCAAGGTTAATATCACTATAATAAGATATATGAAGATTGCAGAGGCCCCGATGATACACTGAGAAGGACACATGTGGTAACTTGCCGAAAATATATAACCTCAATCTAATCATTAGAAAACATCAGAAAAAAACAAACTCAGGGCGTTCCACACAATAGCTGACCTAACATCTCCAAAAGTTTCAAAGTCAAGAAAAACAAGAAAAGGCTGAAGAATGGTCACAGACTGAAGACAGAGGGGACACAACTAGAGACACAACGTGGGACCCTGCATTGGATCAGGGAACAGAAGTGGGACATTATTCCAGTCATCAGCATTCCAGGACCCGCAAGTCCCTTGGCAGCCCCAAGCACAGATGTCCAAAGGCACCAAGGAAAGTGTGGGGAGACAGTTCTAAGTCCTCTACCTTCCCAAAGCAGAGAGAAGGAGCCACATAAGGCACTGGTCCAGGCACTTCCTTTATGGTAGAATCAAGGTGATGAAACCTCAGTGTGATGTCTATGATGAGACCCAGAAAGAAAGCTGAATCCTTCATTCACAACATCCTATAATCTGAGTGCTCATCTCCAAGAAATAGTGGTTTCTTCCAGAGATCAGCAGTCATTTATTTTAACCACTTTCTTTAGGAAATGATCCTGCCTGTGCAGATTTACAATAAATTTAATTTTGGGCCCAGTAGTCTAAGATTTCACAAGAGAAAGCAGATGGTGGAGGCTAAGCCCGGATTCCCTGGGAAAGGAGGGGCGGCTGAAAGGAGGCCAAACATCACAATTAGAGCGACTGTCTCATTACATGACTCCTAACACCGTGGACGCAGGCCCTGGCCCTACGGAATTTCAAATCCAACTTCTCAGAGATTTATTTTTCTTTTGAAAAATTTCTGGCAGCTTTTGATCTTCTAAACTGAAAAAAAAATCAAAGAAATCTGTTTCTCTGGAGTATTAATAGCAAAGGAATTTCTGGATGTTGCAAAGTAGGAAAGGAACGTAATAGCATCTCAGTTTTGTTCATCTTCAAAGCAAACTAAATATAGTTTAAAAAAATAGAAGCAGGATACCCTACAGATTTTTGAAGGGATGGAATAAACCTCTTTTCACAGAAAACATGACATGAAATTTATCTTAAAGGACATCCACTGTGCTCTTGTCCATTTAATACCTACAAGTGGGCTGTCAGAAGGGATCTGAACTTCATATCAGAAGCAAAAATATCTAATCATTTGGGGAACTTGCAAGCTCAACTATTCTCATCAATATTGGGCACTGCCTCTTTTACTTTGCTGTGATGTCAAAACCATCCTTTCCCCAAAAGAACAAGGACATTACAGATTTCAGACTTTTCTGATGAGTAAACAGCTGGCCCACGTACCTGAAAACCTGAGGAATGCCTTCGTGTTCCCGTAACCCAAACTCCATCTTTCCTGCCCCTATCTGGTAGTAAGTACGGGGTAGCAGTGAAAGGTATGTTGATATTTATGCCAGGGCATAGCTGGCAAGGCACGTGTGTGTACAGAAAGTCGTTATGGAGGTGCAACTACCAGCCAGATGCAGCTGCAAGGCACTGGAAACACAGCAGTGCCTGCAAACAAACAAATACGCAACCCGTTCCTGGTGGTGACACGCACTGTGAAAGAAATAAACGAGATGAGATGATGGAGAGTCCTGGAGGGTGGGGTGCTCATTCAGAGACGATCCATCAGAAGGAGAGACTTCGGGCTGACAGCTAAAGAAGAAGTGCCAGCCCTTCAAAGAGCTAGGGGGAAGGCTGCTGTGATCAGGGAACCAACCACAAGTACAAATGCCCCCAGGCCTCAGAGCTGCCCCTCCCAGCTCCTTGGCACCTTCCTTTTAAACCCATGCCTGCAGCACCCTACTGCACACAGTCTCTGCCTGTGGGCTCTCTATTGGAGGATGCCTTAAACAGGCCAGGAATGCCGGAAGTTAATGCCCTTAGAACATTTATCCAAACCCACAGAATACACAACACCCAGAGTAAACAAGGGACTTCGGGTGATGCTGTGTCACTGCAGCTTGATCAGTTGTAACAAAAGCACCGTGATGTATGAGATGTCTATTGTGGGGGAGTTTGAGGGGGGACAGGGAGTGTATGGGGACCCTCTGTGCTTTCCACCCGATTTTTCTATGAACCTAAAATTGCTCTAAAATGTGAATTTTATTCATTTAAAAAATTATACCATAAAACTTGACCCAGAAAACCTGGGTTGGGTAGAAAGAACACCCATAACAGAAAGCCCCAACATAAACTTATAATTTATAAAGCTTTAAAAAGACCAGAAAGCTGATCCATGAAGCAAATCTTCACCACAAAATCTACTTTGAAAAGAATCGATATCGATGAGAATGAAGGAAAATCAGGACCTGCTGATCTGTGTTCTCTAGAAAAGTAATCAATCAATTACATTGGCTTGAAGGAGTTCACTCTAATTTCTCGGTGTAAACGCATCGGTCTTCATGCAATTCAGATTTCTTTTTTAAAAAGTTAGTGTGCATAAAGCTGCAGTCACAGAATGCTGGGGGTGACCATGGTAGGGTCTACAGGTCTGCAGTGTCAAATGGCCAGACCAAACTCCCTGGACCTGGCTGGGGGGAGCTCGTTTGTTCACTCAACAAGCATTTGCTGAGCCCAGACCTTCTAGAAACATTGAGAGTCTGTGATTCGGGGTAAATTTTAAAATCCCAGGCCCTGAGAAGTCTGGGACCAGCGAGGAACCCAGACCTGGGAGGAATGATGTGACAAAGCTGAGCAGCAGCTGCAGGGACCCAGAAGTGACTCATCTGCTGGAGCGGGTGCTTGCAGGAGGCTTCACTGAGGACATCACATTGGAGCTGAGTCTTGTAGGATGAGTCCAGTGGCTTCAAGATGACAAGAAGCAAAACAGTCCTGTGGGTGAGCCATAGAAGAGATAGAGGAACAGAAGATCCAGAAGAGGGGACCCAAGGGCCTGGAATGCCTCACATCTTGGGCTTTCTGCCGCTGGGCAGTGGGAGCCACTGAACACACGTGGAGAGCACACGGCATGAGGCTAAAGGCAGGGAGGCCAATGAGAGGGCGAGGCAACCGTGCAGGGTCAGGACATTGGCAGGGGCTAAAAGGGAAGCTGAGGAAGTAGCTGGATAGAATGTACTGGAGGGGAGGAGGAGAGGGAAGGGTCCAAGACTGTCTCCCAGGGACCTGGTTAATATCTGCGGGGTCAAGAAGTACCATGACCCAGAAGTGGGAAGTCAGGAAAAGAAGAGAGTGAAACATACAAGATCATTTTGTTCAGTTTTTTTAGAAAAATGTTGGCATTAGAATCCTTTCAATGCGGTCTTAAGAACTTAAAAACAAAAAACGCAGTTGTTTGAATAACAGAGGTACATGGAGAGGTGCAGAGGGAGACTGACAGCCCCCGACCCAGGATCTCGTTGAAGGTGCCGGGTCCAGGTCCCAGCCACTCTTTTCAGCTGAGGCTCAGAGACGGAATGTTTCCTGGCCCAGGGCACACAGCCATGAAGGGTCCAGAACCCAGCACAGGGACTCCTGAGACCCTGTTCCGCCTTCCCCAGCCAGGAGGCTAAGGAGTAATGAGGACTTAGCGTTCTTGGCCCCTGCTCCAGCCCAGCTGTCCTTTTGGCTAAGGACATCTCCAGCCGCGTAGGATTCTCGCCCCTAGCGGCCGAACTCCCCTGAATCTGCCTGCCCCAGCCCCGGGTTCTCGTCCTTGCTCTGGCTGAATAAGTGCTGTACCCTGTGCTGGCTCTTGGCTATAGAGAACTCTTCCCTGCAGGCAGCCCTCCTCTGCAGAAATGCAATGTTCAGAAGCCCCAGGTGCATCTGGCCCAGGCCAGGAGCAGACAAGAGGACAGAGAGCAAAAATCACTGGATTTGGTGGACCAAAAAAAAAACAAGGGGGGAGTTCTCCAGAAAACACTGGAAAGTACGGTAATCTCGCAGGTTGCTCTGATCCTGAATTGCTAATGGAGCAGGTCACTGTGGGTAGTCACACCCCGGCATAAAACTTCTTTACTAAAAAGCTATCTTTGCCTTAAGCAAGCCCTGCCATTTTCTGTGCATCTAGGTTAACATGCTGTTGAAATGCCGCCTTTCAGACCCCTCTTCCTAATGCCTGCACGTAATCTTAACTCTCTTATGATCCAATCCCTGCCTTGCTTTCCCCCACCTCCACATAATCTTCCTTATGTCCCCTCCTTAATTTCAAATGCATAAAAGAAACTGCAAAACTGTTATTTTCCAGAGCATTTGAGACCTTGCTCCCCATCCTATGTCATCAGTCTGGTTCAAATAACCTCTTATAAAAATCCTATGCAATTCTTAACATCAACAGGACCAGGTTCGAGCCACAACTCTGCCATAAGCCGGCTGTGTGGCCTTTGGAAAATCACTCAGCCTGTCTTAATCACAGGTCCTTCCTCTCTGAATAGAAGGTCGCAGTGCTGGCTCCACATCCAAATGCCATGTGGGTGGAGGAAAGCAATTCACAAATCAGTGTGACAGCCTGAAACCCCGAATGGGAACCGCAAGGAAACCGTAATCCTCTTGTCTGTCACTCTACCTGCCACAAGTGGCAATGGCTTTCATTACCATCACCAACAGCCACCCTTCAAGCCAAGCTGAGAACAGGATGCAGGATGACACTGAAAAGGAGGTGGGATGGGCAGGACCTACAAAAAAGCTTGCCTCGTGTTTGTCCCATCGACTCTCACTCAGAGCCTATTTCCTCTTAACTCAGGTACAATCAGAACAAACTTGTTCATCTGTTTCCCACCTCACAGTACTGGAGAAGTAACACATTTGAAGAGAGTAGGAGAATGAGAAAGGAAAACTTACCAAAAAGGGTGAGACGGAAACACTATGAAAAATAGACGCAATGGCCCAGACTAGTGTGGTGCAGTGGGTTGGGCACGTCCTGCAAAGCAAAGTCACTGGTTTGATTCCCGGTCAGGGCACATGCCTGATTTGTGGGTTTGGCCCCTGACCAGGGAGCATGTAGAGGCAACCGATTGATGTTTCTCTCCCTCTCTTTCTCCCTCCCTTCTCTAAAAAAAAAAAAAAAAAGCAGATGCAATAGCAGCCCCTAGACTAGCCTAAGGATACAGAAACCATGCAGAAGCCCAGGGCCATCCCTGTGCAATGGCTAGTGTTCCCAACACATCTTGAGTTACCAAAAAGTAAAAACAGAAGCAAAATGTTAAATCAACTACACTTCCTGGAAGGGTTGTTGCTTTTCCATGGCATCCATTCTGTGGCTTTTCTTTAAACTGAACCTTTCATTTCACGCAAATAAATGTATTTTATTTACAAAAAATACTACGCTGCCTTACATAGAATATTCGTGTCAGTTACCATAAATGAAAGGTAACAGTTCTAGTGACCACTTGCAAAGAGAGTAACATTATTAAAGCCTAAGCAGAGAATGTTGCCTGTTTAACACTGTGAACAAGACAGAAAGGAGGGACGGAAGAAGGAGGTTAGGAAAGAAACTCATAAAGCAAGCAGGGGAGTTATTAGAAATCCTCCAGATCTGTACGAAAAACACACTCCCAACCACCTGAGACTCTCTCCTTGATGTAAGCAGAAGGGTTGAAGTATACCTGACGTTCATGGACTGCTGTTTCAGTATGTACGTTGACACCATTTGAGAATTGCTCTAGAAAACAAACTCAGGAAGCACGACAACCGAACACAAAAAGTCTCCTCCCTGCCTGGTGCCTGACCCAAACAGAACACCCTCGAAAAGGATGACTCGGGGGCTGTCAGGGGAACTGGTGACAGACCAGAAGGCCCGGGACTCAAGGCTCAGTTTGTGAGCTGTGTTACCGGCACTGCAGCTGCAAAAGAAAATGTTGTTTTTATTTTTAAGCCATGCATACTAAAGGAGACAGGGGTGAGAATGACAAGATAACTGGACTTGCTTTCAAATATTTTAGCAAAAGAAGAAAATAAAATAAAGGATAGACAAAGCAAATGTGACAACGTCTTGATGGTTGTTGAAACCAGGTGACGGGGATTTGAGAGTTCATTGTGCAGGTCCCTCTACTTTAAGTAGTTTGAAATTTGCTAAATAAAAAGGTAAAAGCAACAAGTATAAACAGGAAGATCCCTTGTTCCTGGGCCCCCCCGCGGCTTACAAAACCCATGTCATTTTGAGGCGATGAAGGACTTTCATCTGTGTGTCAAAGCCCAATTTCTATGCGCTTTAATGAACATTTTATACACCGGAAATTTGACCATTTTGAATTACTGAAAGTCAGACTCTACAAAAATAAATAAAAATAATGATGGAAATCCGTACGTAATGACGGGGAAGGTGTCCAAGACAGATTGTTGAGTGGGAAAACATGCCGCGGAAGAGTGTGTCTGGCCCAGTCCCACGAATGTGAAGCCGTAAAGGAAAACCCCCAGAGCCTACAGGCCTAGAGGGAGTCTGGAAGCTGGGACACGAACGGCTGTCTCTGGGAGGGGAGGTCCTGCCAGCCTTTGCCTCCGCCTTCACGCTTGTCTGCATTGTGCAAGATTTTATCTTTTACAATTGAATTCATAGTATTCTTATAATCAGGCATAAGGCAATTACCACTTTGAGGAACAAAGAGATCAGAAAAACACGTCTATCTATAGAATGGAATTATTTAAATATATATAGGCTGCTTAACAGAAAATTAAATTTCCGTTATTACCACCGTGGCCTGTGACACTGCCCATTCGCTGTCAGTGTCTGGAGAAGGTGCTAGAACAGACCTCCTGTAAGCTGATCTCAACACGGGACTTGGAGTGAGTTGGAGGGAGGCAGGTCAGGTTTCCTTGACTTCATCACTTTGCTCACACCGTGTCCCCTGCCTGGAGTGCTCTCTCGGCTCTTCTGTGACTCCCTGTCCCCCTCCTTCCTGGCTCAGCTCCAGGAAAGCCTCTGGAAGCCCCAGCCCACTTCTTGTCACCGAGCCCCGCCTGCATACCCAGGTTCTGAACAGGCTCCACACACCCTGCTGGGGGGGTGGGGGTGGGGAGGCGGGGCCGCAGAGCGGACAGCACTCACACCACTTCCTGCCCCCGCCCCTCCCAGCTGAGCGGCTCTCCTACCGCCTCCGCTTTTACAGCTGCAAAACAGGAGTAAACGAATTTCGAATTTCGTCATCCTACACCTCTCTGGACGATTAAATGAGATAACACAGAGAGAAAGTTGGTAATATATAAGGCGTTCCATTAAAAAGTAGTTATTAATGTCACTGGTGCTGTCTAAATGTGTATTGATAATGATGAGAACAGTAGTTTGCACTTAATTATCTTTCAAAAATCATTGGAACATGTTCATTCTAATATTTTCAAAAACTGCTTAAGAAAATAATGAGAAGTGTGTTAAAAAAATGCACCAACAAGGATGTTCACAGTGTGTAATAGTGAACAGGGAAAGTACCCCCCATGGCTTGTTATGCGGTTATTAAAAGTGACAAAGTATGTTAAGTGTTGTGGGAAATACTTAACATGATATATGATATTTTGCCCAATTTAGAAATCGAGCTCCAAAAGAGTGTAATCTATTTCTTAAAAAAGTAATTCTATAAGTGTGTGTATGTATACATGTGTATACATAAAGTATATTTACATTTAGACATCTTATACACCCATACAGTGAGAAAAAGAGAGAAATGTACAAGGAGAAAGATCCAAAAACCCTACAAAGAGAACCACTCCAAAAATGCTAATCAGTAATTATCTCTGGATTAAGGGATGGCAGGCGATTTTTTTATGTTGCCTCTTTCTGTGCATCTGAATTTACTACATTTTTCTAACGATAACACGTATTACTTGTGTGACATCCCTAAGTTATTATTTAACTGTCCTTGCCGCCACCACCAATAATACCCTTTTCCTGGAGTTAATGATAAAAGGCTGTTCCCAGGCCCCAGCCTCAGGCTTCAGGGCCCCCAAGGACACTCCACTGCCCCTCGTCGACCTTTGGTGTCTGTGTAGAAGAGCCTGGTGTGATTTTCACCAGCAAGTGGACACGGTGGGTGAACAATTAGCCAGCTCTGGGCAGAGAAACTGCCTCCCAGGAGGCTCACACAGGGACCATGACCTTGGGAATAAATAGGACCGGTCTCAAACTAATTCCCAGAAGGGGAGGGTCAATTAGAAAACTTAGCACCTAGGAATCACCCCTTCCTCCAGCATGTAACCTGATATGCTGGATCTGAGGGTCCAGAAAGGGGACAAGGAGCTAGGAAGGGACAAGGCTGGAGGGCTGGGCCTATTCCCTCCTCCCTCCCTTCTCCCCGTGCAACCCCGACCCAGCTCTCACCATACGGTGCAGGCCCCTCCCCAACCTGCACCACAGCGTGAGTCCCCATTGGACAATTTCTTCCTCTCCAAAAACTCCAGTCTCTTTCAGAAACTTCCGAAGAAAATGATATTGTAAAATGTCAGAGCTGAAAATATCGTTTTACTCGCCTACTTTCCAGTTGAGGAAACTGGTTCAAAGAGATAATTGATGTGTCCAAAATCTTGCATCTAGTAAGTATAGAAGCCAAGAGAAGAATTCAGATGTCTTTCCTCCTAGGCCAGAGTGGCATTGTCCTTCACCATTCCACTTTCTACTGTGGCTGAAAGAAAGCCTTGTGTCATGCTTGAGGACATGGTCTCCAAAGCTGGATCCCCGGGCTCAAGTTCTAGCTCCAGCATATGCTACCGTATGGTCTTGGTTGCCCAAGTTTTCTATCAGAAAAAAAAATGGAGATAATAATAGTAACTACAACATGGGTTTGTGTAAAGATGAAATGAGTTAAAGTATATTTAGAACAAAGCCACATGGTCAATGTTATGTAAGGCTTGGCTATTTTGATAATTTCGTCAACCAATTAGTTGTGTCTATGGGAACGAATCAGAAAAGGACAGAGCTGGACAAAGTGATTCAGCAGAGGAAGCTCAGGAGCTCCTTAGAAAGCAAGGTCCTCGGGAACATGGTGAGGCCTGGGCCACCCACCACTCATCTCTGAAGAATTTACCGAGCCAACCACAAAGAGTTCAGGAAGAGATGCTCCATCTATGTTTACCCAGTTTATAATAAAGGTGCATCTGCAGGAAGGAAAGATGGTCTATGCAGGGCCAAACCGGATGTCCACAAGGAGGGCGAGCCCGTGGCGACCCCAACCTCACACCACACACAAACATCAATCCCAGACAGACTGCAGATCTAAACGTACAATAAAGCAATGATGCTTCTAAATTATGTAAGAGGACATTCTCATAGCTGTAGGGTAAGCAAAAAAAAAAGTTAACAGGATATAAAAAGCCATAATCATAAAGGAACAATTAATAAATTAGACTTCATTAAAATTAAGAATTTAATCGCAATTAAATATTAAAAATAATGTAGGAAATGGGATTCCACAGGAAATAATTCCTATGATGATTCAGTCTTTTATCATTAACATCTATAAAAATGTAATTAACTTATTCAAGAAAAATGAGAATTTTTATTCAACAAAGACACCCTGAAGAAAGTCGGAAAGTAAACCTCACGCATCCATATCCAGGATATATAAAGAACTGTAACTCAATGAAAAAAATATCAGCAACTCAATTAAACAAGGGCATAAGACTTTAACAGAGATTTCACCAAAGCAGGATGTCCAAATGGCCAATACACATAAGAAAAGTGTTCAACATAAATACCTACAGAAATGCACGTTAAACTCACAGATGTGCCACTACACACCACCAGAACAGCTTAAAGTTAAAAAAGAAGATGATGCAAAGTCTTGACAAGGATGTGGAGTGACTGGAACCCTCCTATACTGCTCTGGACATATAAATTGGTACAAGTACACTGGAGGGGAAATTGGCAGGATTTTTTTTTAAGTTGAACACATAGATAGCCTTACAATCAAGCACTTCTATACTGAACAAAGATGTGTTCCTTCCTTCATATGTGTTCCAAACTACAAGCATGCTCATCTCAGTATTAGGCCCCCGACTGGAAACAAACTAAAGACACATCAGTTGTAGAACAGCTATGCACACGGAGTGGTGGTCGTGCAGTGGAATATAGGTAGCAACAAGTATGTCACAGAAAGAGGGCTGTGCGGCAAGCAGAGGAGTTCTGGAATGATACACCCGCCCTCAGCAGTTGCCTGACACTTCATCCCCAGAAAATAACAGAACAGAGAGAGGCTGATGGGGCTGAGAATGCTAAAAGACAAACCACCGAGGAAGGGGTGAGATGGAGTGAGAAAAGAAGGGACCCATGAGTTGTCTTGGGATGGCTTTCCTCCTGCCAAAAAGCAAGGCTCTGGATCTGTGAGGTTTGTCACCTGACAGCCCTGACAAGCCACCTTCAACCTCCTCACAACCTTGGACATGGGCACCTCCCAAGAATCTGGCAAAACTCTTTGTGGAGCTTGTCAAAACAAGGAGAGAGGAGGCGTGGATTGGAGGGGAGTGTTCTGTGTCTGCTACTGTATGTCATGAACATCCAAACAGTAATTAATGTGAAAAAGGGAGACAAGAAGCCAGGAGACAGAGAGGAAGGGGGTACCAGGGCCACAGAAGCAGCAGGAGTGAGTGGGTCTGCCCACCTGGGTGTGTGGTGCCTTGGCGATGGCAAGGCCACTAACTCAGGAGAGGGATGGTGACAGAGGCACACATTGCTGCTTGTCCTTTCAATGTGATCTGAGCCATGGTAATATCGTACCCAGGGTCAGAGTAGCAGACCAGTCGAAGGTTCATTGTTGTGTGAGTTCAAATCCTGACCCTGCCACTCAGCAGGTGAGGAAGCTCAGGCAAGTCACTCAAGTCCTCCGAGCCTCGGTTTCCTTCAACATGAATCAGGGTTGAACCCCTCCCTCCCTCCCCCCGGCCTGGGCAGTAGTGCAGATTACATGCAAAAATACAGTTCAACGCAGAGCAGGCACCTGAAAACAACAGCTCACTTTTATGCAGGTTTCCCACATGCCAGGCGTTCTCTCTTTCACGCATATCATTTCATTTCATTGTTGCCACCTAGGGCTCTAGAACCCACTTCTCTGACGGAGGAGATTAGGTAATGCGACAATCACATGCAGTGTCCTGATCTCATAGTTTTCGTCATACAGCTAGAGGCAGGATTGAATTTCAGAGCGCCGGCTCTGAGCCACTGCCCTGTATTGTTGCCTGCAATATGTAGGAGCTATTATTTCATTGTAAATCACATTTTCATTGCCATCAACTTGAATAATTATCCACCTCTGTGATGTGGGCACCAACTGAGAGCCTGATGGGAAGACCAGCCCCTGGACACAACAGAGAGATGGACGCGGGCCGGGGGTCCCTCCTCTGCAGCGCACAGAGTCAAGGAGCCTCTACTTCTCCAGGGAGCCCTCTCCCACCCACTCCTGAATTAACTTCTCTTCCCACACAACTGGGCCATCTTCACCCTCTCCCAGGGGCAGATGGCCAGTTTCCGGAGGTTAAGTCATCCCAGCCACACCCTTGGCCCCAGGTTAGAAATTTGGCTGTCCTTCTGGATATAGATGATCATTTCTGACTCCTCTGGAGGCAGATTGTAACCTCTTTTAAAAAATATAATATGCAGACACACGTACACTCACACACGCATGGCCAGATACTTAACAACAATTGTTGCCAAGATTCTCGTTTTCACGTTAGTCATCTCCCAGCTGAACTGCTGTAATTTGCTCTTGGCTGGCTCTCCATCTATCAGATCATTTGTTCTCTTCAAAATGTGGCCTCACATTTAGTGTCGACCTTCCCCGGGCCTCTCAGTTACCACTGACCGCTCACCTGTTGGGCTTCAAGGCCCCCCCCAGTCGTCCCAGTTTGAAGGACTTCTCATATCAGTCCCTTGGAGATAAGGCTCAACCAGCCTACTTTAATATTCCCCATCCCCTGATGTCACTGAATTATTGGTGATGTCAACTGGTCACCCAGAGCAGTTTTTCCATAGTCAAGTCTTCCAACCTCCTGCCTGCCCCCTTCCCAACAGAAACATCAGCCACGCTCGCTCTCCCTTCACCGGACACACACTCTGTGTGTGCAAATCCCCTTGGCCCGTCTGTTACTTCAGCAATCATTTAAGCCTGAAAGCAAGATCCATGGCTGAAAATAGTGCTTAACAAAGCCATCAATCATGTCATCTTCCATCACCCGCCTGATCCCACACCTCACACTGCTGGCCGCCTCTGCAGACTCGTGGATCCCATTGTTAAGGCATGCTCCAAGGCAAGAACAAGGGAATTCTGCCTTTTGCCTTGCCTGACCAAAGAAACAACATTTGCCTTTACAGAGCCAACGCTTTCCTGCGTGTGCTGAGCATGTGCTCCTGCCTCATTTCCCATGACCAAATGTAAACAGCTAACCAGAGAACTGCAGGATGTCTCAGTTTGCTAGGGTGGCCATAGCAAATTGCCACAAACTTCGTGGGTTAAAACAATAGAAATTTATTTTTCTCACTGTTCTGGGAGCCAGAAGTCCAAAATCAAGGTGTTGACAGGGTCATGCTCCCTCCAAAGGCTCCTTCTTCACTTCTTCCATTGCTGGTGGTACTTGGTGTTGCTTGGCTTGTAGCTGCAACACTCCAATCTCTGCCTCAGTCTTGACATGGCTTCTTCTCTCTGTGCCTCTCTGCCCTCTCTGCTTCTTGTAAAGACACCACTCCTTGGATTTACCTCTCTTGATAAACCCAGGATGGTTTGCCCTCAAGATCCTTAACTACTTATACCTGTGAAAACCCTATTCCCAAAGAAGGTCATATACTGAGTAGACACAAATTTGGGGGGGGATGGACACTATTCAACCCACAAGACAGGATGTGGAAGGATCTGGTGTTTCCCTCCCATGACTCCAATCTTTGAATGCCTTGCTCTGTACACCTGTCCCATCCTTATTCACAGACAGGTGCCTAATTTTTCTTTGGTTGGTTGTAAAATATTGTTTCAACCACTGGGGGTGTTATAGTTAAGTTTCAAGGGATGCTAAAGGAGCAGCTGCTTGTCAGTCTCCCGATCTGTGAAATGGGACCAGCAATGCCACTCTTGAAGGTCATTGTGAGGAGTCACTGAACAAATCAAGGGGAAGCAATTATGCCTAGTGCTGGCCAATGGGAGGTGCTTGGGCTGTGATAGATCAGCCCCCAGCCTCAAGTTCTCAGGCCCAGGATTCCCAACAAATTGAATTCACCTCTGAACAGAAGATACGTTAGAGCATGAACACGTGGTGTTGGCCATATTTTGCCTGTAAGGTGAGGAAGAGACAGGAAACAATAGGCTATCAGTCTCTTTTACTCCATCAGCTTCTCCACACTCTGCCCTGGCTGTTTCCCCAGCTTGCCCCATCCTCTCCTGGCCCTGGCAGGTGGAAAGAGCATTATGTCCATTCTGAAGATGAGAAAAAACAACCCATAGGCATGGGGGACTTAGAGGTAAGTGACTTGCCCAATGTGTATGTTCAAATCTTGGGGATCTAGTCTCAAGCAAAGGGCCTTGGTGGGAGACTTGCAGCCGGTTCTGGGCTCTGGATTGGGGTTCTGGTTGTCAGAGATGCCCTGAGAGAGACGAACCACAGAATCAGTGAGAAGTGTCAGAGTTGGATTCCTTCTACTGAGTTTTGTTTGCAAAGACCAAGGGAGCCCTGAGTCTGATGACGTCAAAACAGCAAAGCGAAACGTGGAAAATGAAGAAATCAGACTAATTACTTGCCTTCATGAAGATTTTTTTGAAAAGATGCGAATTCAATCTATTATTCCTTTTTTAATTTAGTCACTTTTTTTTATACAGAGAGACACATGGAATTGGAGTAGGAGGGCGGTGGCCAAGCTTTAAAAACAGCACCCCACCCAACAGAGAAATGTGATCTTAGGGGTCCCTGAGTCCAGAAAAACCCTAGGCAAAGCTCTTACTCTCAAGAGACTGCAAATAATTGGTTTGGAGATTTTTATTTGAGTCATTTGAAGTCAAGGGAGTTTTCTGTTGAATGAGGAGCCCCTTTCTCACCTTCTCCACCTTGATCTCTTTCAGCTTCGTCATAATGAACATGACCCTGAGGAACTCAGAAAACTGCAGCAAGGGGGTATGGGAGGGTCAAAGTTCAACCTTCCAGAACTTTATTTTCAATCCAGAACTCAATGAAGCCAACAATTCGCAAAAAGGCCATTAACTTCCCCCACCCACCCACCCACCCTTCGTGTATTTGTTTTTGCTTTGGTTCTGTGGCTGCTCGTTACGGGCAAGGAGAAATGGGGGCGTGTGTGTCAACACCACGGCTGAACAAGGAGCACACTTCTTCCCTGTCTCTGAATCTGTGCCCTCCTTCCCCTTCTCACCAGAGCTACAGTTTCCTCTGGTACTTGAGACAGACATATGTTATTTTCAGTCCCACAACTTTCTAGTCCGCGGTATCACCGCACACATGGCCCAGGCTTTGCAAATATAAATACATGTGGGTGTCTACATTCCAACCACTGGACTCTTGCCACTTTTTTTTTCTTTTGGAATGCAACATAGCTCAAGTGGATTGTCATCACAGTCAAGCGGTATGACACTGTCCAACAAAGTGAACGTCTTCCGAGCCTCCGTCCCACCCCCAAACCTCCTCCCCCATCCCAAAATCGATAAACATTCAAACCGGGTCCAGTGGGCAAAATCCTATGATGTCCTGCTATTACTCTTACCTGATCAGAACAGGACCTAATAATAAATACACCAACGGGCTCTGCAAAGACAGACCTTCCCCAACGGTACTTACTGCAGCGCAATAAACACCCATGACAAGCTTCAGCTCTGCAGACACTCTAATGGTAAATAAAAGATTATTTGCCAATTCTAAGGTGCCAAACCAGATGAGGCTCTTTCAAGTAGCAGTGGGTTCAGGTTGGATGCCAAGCTTCGGGCAGGGCGGCCTTTTAATAACGCCCACCTCCTTCCACGCACTGTCTGCTAGTATGTGCCATGAGCAGAGGCCTGGCAGTGGCACACGATGTGGGGTTTTTCTCCTAGATCCTGAGAATTCGCAGACATCCTGACTCACGGGAGATGACGAAGAGTAGGGTTGATGATCAAAGCAGCGACTTTCATTTAATGTGCATTTCCTACGTGCCCTGCACCTTATTTCAGTTTCACAAATAATTATCCCCACTTCACAGACAGGGAAACGGAGACCAAGACCACCAAAGCCTTTTGCCAAGATCTTATCCCTGTGAGTCCAAGACAACGCACCCACTATTGATGCCCCACAAAATATTTGAACCTATCAGGTGCTTGGCTGGGATGACTGTGGGACCCACTGGGCCACTCACTGCCCACGGGGGAGCCAGGGGCCCCATCACCTCTCAGCAACTTGGCCACGTCTCCGTTGACCCCTATACAGCACAGCAGTGGTGGGGGTGAAGGATGTTTGTGGAGGAACAACAAAGCTGAACCATCAGTGTGCAATTTCCTGGACCTCGTCTTTCCCATGCTAATCTCTGTCCATCTGAGCGATCGTCCAATCCAATGCGTCCGAAGCCCTTGTAACTTGCCTTTCCTCTGGGCATGATACTGTCTTTCTGGAGGGGAAGCATCCATCTGACACCCGGTGAGAGGTAAGGCACAAGTCAGGAGGCAAGCTTGGAGACGTTTCTCAGCAGCACCCCCCTCCACCCGCCCACCCTCTCTCCACCATGTAGGTCGTGGGGAGCCATTTGAGTCCGTAACCTGAGACTTTGTTTTACGAATGAACTAATTTTCCATAAGCACCTTCAAGCTGGGAAACATCCCAGAGGTGCACTAACCTTTAACATTAGATGTAATTAAGGATTAGCCACATCACATGACCCGTGAAGCACCAGAGACCAGAGATAATAAACCCCCACACTGTGGGCCGATTTCCATTTTGAGTTACCCCTGGGCAACGCCAGCCTTGGGACCTGGAAGGCCCTATAGTGAATGGATAACATGCAGGGCTGAGGGTGGAGCCCGAGCACCCACTGCACATGGCCTTGCCTTCCACATCCAGAGCAGGCAAGCTGGACAGAGCCAAATTGTCGAGTGGGGACATCTGCCACCTTTATTCACGGTGTGGTCAGTGGCCTCTGAGAAGAAAATCCCGGTCCTTGGACAGAGCTCCCTGTGGCCCAAGTCTGCACACAGTTCCTCACATATCATATCTCTGTGAGGTCACAACACCCTGTTATCCCCCTTTTATACATATGAACTCTGAGGCTCACAGTTTCCATGATTTGTCCAAGGTCCCCAACTAGTAAGTGACTGAAACAGAATATGAACTGGCACCAAAGCCCCCGTGTTTAACCATGACACCTTCGAACTTCCTAAGTCACCTTCCTGCACCCAGTTTGGAGTTTGTGTAGACAGGCATGGGGCAGGGACCTTGCTGTTTCTGTTTAATCCTAAAACAAGAACAGTCTCTTCTGGCCTTGGTACACAGAGCTAGCATTTCCTTTCCCAGACCTTAGTATGAAACTGGCAGTGAGGGCTGGGCCCGAGGGGAAGGGCAGCAGTGCTGAGCCTCCCAGAGGCCCCTGTCCAGCTCCAGGAGCTTCCTTGGCCAGCCACAGCCCCCTTCCCTAACTTAGGAAAGTGTGTGTGGAGGTGGGGAACGGGCTCATCAGACACCACCCCCCGCAGCACTGCCCTCCCACTGGATGAGTTAAAATACAGGCCAGTACGGTGGCTCCTCAAAAAATTCAACATTGAACTACCATAGGATCCCCTTCTAAGTGGATCCCAAAAGAATTGAAAGTAGAGGCACACACAGATATTTGTACCCCATATTCATAGCAGCATCATTCATGACAACCAAAAGGTGGAAACAACCCAAATGTCCATGGATGGATGAATGGATAAACAGAATGTGAACTATGCAAACAATGGCATGTCATTCAGCCTTAGAAACGAATTCGGACACATGCTACAAACATGGATGGACTGTAGGGACTTTATGCTCCATATACTAAGCTAGATACAAAAGAACAAATGTTTTATGACTCCACATATACAAGATACCTAGAATAAGGTGAATTCATAGAAACGAGAAGCATTAGAGGTTAGCAAAGGCTGGGCAGAGGCTGGTGGGGAGTTACGGTTCCCTGGCACGGGAACGATGGAAATGTTCGGGAGATGGATAGAGGTAATGGGTGCACAGCAATGAACATGTACTTAATGCCACTGGACCGTATACTTAAAAAGGGCTAAAGTAGTAAATTATATGCTACATGTATTTTAGCACAGCTGAAACAAACAAGGGGCAACTACCCCTGTCAATCGACCTGGCAGACTGGCTGTGAGCTGGATACAAAGTTCAGAGGCGGAAGGCATGGAGCCTGGAATCTCAGTGCCCGGCACTCACTGTGCCATGTGCCCCCAGCAGCAGGGCAGCCTCTCTGAGCCAAGCTTTGCCCCCGAGCCAGAAGGTCTTCCGGAGATGGGAAAGGCTTTAGTTTCTTACTTCTGGTAAACTGCCGGGAGAATTGAACCGACTCAGGAGGGCAGGGTAGCAGTCTGTGAGCCCCTACAAAGTGCCGAACTCTGCTAGGCACACACTCAACATGCCCAGCGGGGCAGTCGCTTCCCAGCGACGTCTCAAGCTGGAACCACGGCGCCCTTCGCAGAAGAGGTTGATTAGCTAACGACGTAGCGGAGATTCTCACACAGACCCTGTTGGTATCCAGATCTCATGTGATTCTCTCAACAAACCAATGTCGCAGAAGAAGAGAAATGAGAATCCCACCCAAACAGAAATATAAAAATAAAATAAAACCAGGGGCAGCCCTGAGCGGTGTGGCTCAGTTGGTTGGGCATCAACCCGCAAAGCAAAAGGTCACCAGTTGGATTCCTGGTCAGGGCACATGCCTGAGTTGCCAGTTCAGTTCCCAGCTGGGGCACGTACAAGAGGCAACCAATGGATGTTTCTCACTCCCTCTCTCCCTCCCTCCCCTTCTCCCTAAAAATAAATAAATAAAACCTTTTTAAAATACATAAATATATCAATACAGGGGGCATATCATCATGGTAATAAACTGCCTGCCCTTTCCACCCTACAGTCCAGCGTTTTCACCCAGATCTAGATACAGACAGATGTCTGCACAGAAACGACCTCCCATCCCGCAGCCCCTGCTCTCCCATTCCCAGTGGGGCCACGGGTGCATCCTCAGAATCGTTACTCCTGTTCCAACTACAGAACAGAAGAAGCATTGCTTGGGTTCAAAGCTACTTTATGTTGCAACCAAAGAGACAAAATGGGTCCCAAACCACCTGAGCAACACATCAGCTCTGGGCAGTCCTCTGCCTTGCTCTTCATCGTCATGGCACCCAGCTCAGCCACTGACGTGCTGGGTGACCCAGGGCAAGTCCAGGACTCCCATGGTCCTCATGTGAGTACCTAAGAGGTGGACCCCATGATCTGAAGATCCCTCCCATCCCCAGTGTTCCCAAGAGAAGTCACTTGTCCTAATGAAAATGCAAGTCTCCCTCTCCCCTCCCCTCCCCAGGCCTTTCCTCTTCGAGTCCTCCTGCTTCTGAGCCCCTGGCTGGGGTAATTTGCACCGATGTGGGGGGGACTGCTCTGCCAGAACACCCACCTTATGCACCTGGCACCCTGGCCCTGTGAGGGGGCCATGTGTGAGCTTTCACGCCCATTGGGTGGGCCCTGGGGAGAGGGACGTGGCCTCCCTCTTTGCCCAGAGTACTTGATGGTTAATGATCCCTGGGCACACATCCCCCACCCTGTCCCCAGAGACATTTCCACAGTTGTTTTATGAGTGAGGCTGGGGAAATCTATTAATGAGAGCGGTAATTGTTACCTTTGGGCACCAAAGGCTGATTTACAATGGTTAATACCTCAGATTCCAAAGGCATAAATTTCATCTTTTTCACCATTTTGTCTGGAGCAAAGCAAGACGAAGGGAGACTACATATCCAGGGCTACAGATGTTTGGCTGCACAGAGCGTTTTTCGGAGATGGGGACTGGGGGCTGGGAAGTTTAATTGAAAGGACAATTCAGCATTGCCAGTGCTTATTAAGCCATATGCACCTATATCAGTGTTAAAAGCATCTGATGGATGTTGATGGCTGTTTCTGGACAGCCAGGAGTATAGGACAGGGCAGTGAGACTGGGCAGCAGCTCAGCTTCCACTGGTCCTAAGCTCTGTCCTGACTGGGTCGAGCACTTGGTCAGGAGGTGGTGACATGGCTTCCGAAGCCACCTCCTCCCCCCCAGGAAGTGGTCATGAGTCTGGGTGGCTCAGCCAAGTTCTTGGAATCCACTGGAGAGAAAAGACTGAGCGATCAAGATGTGATCCCATTTGGAGGGTAATCGGTGTCTGCCAGAGGCAAGGAGGCTGACCCCTTTTTCCTTCTAAATAAGGATCTGGGGGAGTTGGAGACTCAAAAAAGAACTTAGTTTTTGGGATTCATCCAGTTGGAGTTTCCAGAAACTCCTGTAAGAGCTATAAAGCCACAGTAATTTATTCCCGAAGGGAAAGAGGAAAAACAGCTACAGTTCAAGCAGAAAAACACAACCCCCGCCCCCACCCCCACCCCTCGCCTGATAGAAAGATAGGAAGCTATCTTTCAACTTGGCTGACAGATGCCCCATCCCAGGCTTGTAGGCAGCCTTGGCATTGAGCAAACATCAGACAGCCCTGGTCCTGGCCCCAGATCGGCCGTTCCAGCTGCCCCATCAGAGACCTGTGACTGGGCCCTAAAGCAACACAGCCCAGCGCTGCATCTAGTTGCATTATAACTCAAAATATAACATCATACCTCAAAAACAGCCCCTGGGATTCCAATCATTCAACAAATACTTGCCGCATGTACACTACGTGCAAGGCACAGTACAAACAGGCCTAAAGGAATTTCTGGCCCATTCTTAGGCCAGTTTTGAGTGAGAGCTTAGTAACAGCTCATCCCTGTCTCCTGTGTGATTCTTTACAATTGTCAAACCCATTATCGTATTTTAACATCTCAACAACCCAATAAGATGGATAATCTCATCCCTACTTTATGGAGAAAGACTGTAACGTTCAGAGAAGCAAAGTGATTTGCCAAAAAAAAAAAAAAAGAGGGAGAGAGTTTTTACTTGAACTCACAGTCACTACTGAAAAGGGACTCAGGGTCAATTACACCATTGCCCTGAATGAGTATCTGGACCATGTATCCTCAAGTTCTCTTTGTTCTTGAAAAGTACCTTTGTAAAAAAAAGAAAAAAAAAATGTCTGTATGGGATTGTGCATGACTAGAAGGTACCACTTTCCACTTTCCCTGCTCTGTGTGAGAAGCCATTTTGAGGAGGAAATTCTTAATTCTAGCATTGCCATCAAGCCCCAGGAAGTCTGGGCTGAAGAAGGCTATAAGGTTCTGACCCCTGTTTCAGGAATAGGGAAACTGAGGCCAGAGAACATGCAAAGGGCCCCCACTCACTGAGCCAGACCTGGCTGTTGAACCCAGGTGTCCAGGTCGCTGCCTCTTCCCTTCACCAGCCGAAATGCTGTTGCCTGGGGAGAAGAGAGCAGCTCAGAGTAAGATGTCCAAATTGCTTCAGGGCTCTCTTCGCTTCCTTTCTCTTGGATTTTGGTTTCCTGTTTATTTGGGTTTTTTTCCCCTCTCCATCCAGGATGGAAGGCAGGAAGAAAGCACCTGGCCCCAGAAAAATCCCTCCTCCCCAGAGGAGGGATATTTGAGGACCTCTGCAGGCACCATGGGAAGAGAAGGGTCCTCAGCTACAGTTGTCTTGGGCTTCCTGCCACAGCCCAAGCAGAGGCCCTTAACAGGGATGAAGCGTTCCCGTGAAGCCAGGAAATGGGGTAGGGGGAAGAGGCTGGGAGCAAGTTAATGCCGTGCCCTGGGATTTCTGGATCAGGCCCTGTGACGTGCAAATGGGGACTTTCTCCAAACTGAGTCAGTGTGAACTTTCTAGCCTCCCATGCCCAAGAAGCTCAGGTGCAGCAAATAAGAGAGTATGTTCTGCACCCATGGCAGACCCTGCTAATCAAGTGCAGCCTCCTAATCCACTCACTGTGAACACACCAACGCCAATCCGATGGAGTTGTCATGGCGTGTGAAATCATTTCTGTGTGGCTATGGAAGATCTCATGTATTTTAGGGTCTGCCTCGCATGCCTTCCTTTTGGAAATTAACCACATCCATTGTGCCTGATTTTGACAGACCTGTTAATCAAGGGGTCACACTTATTTCCTCCATGTGGCTAGCCAATCAGAGTACTCCAAGTATAATTCCTAACACTTGATTGGGGAGGCCATGTGACCCAAGCCAGCCAATCAGAGTCTGTTTCAGAGACTACCACAGCTGAAGGCAAAAAAAGAGCAGTATCTGAGTCTGGGACCGCTGGCCAAGAGGAAGGTGTAAGTCTGGGGCTTACTCTGAGAATTGAGAATGAGGACAACACTGGGAAATGCAGATGAAGACAAAGATAAGAGACCCAGGCCCTGGTGACATTGTTGAAACCCTGGATGTAGCCAGGTCTACCCCATGAATTGTCCGGTTCTGGCACGCAGTGAAGGTCAACAAATGCCCTGTCCCTGCTAGGGAATCACAGCACTCAGCTCTGCCTCAGCCTGCCTGGGCCAAAGCGGGTGGGGACTGGCACTGCTGGGGCTGCTCCGCTCATCCCTCCCGCTCTGTGGATGCACCTGCATCCTTGCACCCTTGAGCTATTTTCGCAAATTGGCTCCTCCTAGGGAAGAGCTGGGATGGCTCCACGTGGACCCTTCACCAGAACTCCACCAGCCACATTCAGAGCAGCCACATCAGGACTCACTCTCAGATCCTGGAGTTGCACAAGCAAAGGGCCAACAAGTAGCCAAGGAAAAGGTAGGCCAGGATGTAACCAAGTCTTATCTTGGAAGAAAAAATAATCAGTGTTAGGCAAGTAAAGGAAGATGGTAAAATAAACAGGCGGGCAATTTGATGGTGCCATAGTTTCGGGTATGTGATTTAGTTGGTCATAGGCTCACAGTCCCAGTTTGGGGACTGGATAGTGTTGAGCTCACTGCATCTGCCTGTCTTTCCAAGATGGTCTGCTAACCAATTTCAGGACATTGCCACATATCAGGCATTTCCAGGTACTGGTCAGAGCATTTGCAGTTTAATTAAGTGTCGGTGTGGCGTAAAGAATTAGCAAAAAGAACAGTTGTGCGCTGGCAGCATTTATAAATTTCTCCCAGAAGAGATGCACACAGACCCATGCTTCTGAAAGGGTGCTACTTTAAGTCTAGGTCTTCCTGCCTCAAGAAGGAATAACATCCCAACCATACAGATGTTCAAGTAGGGGCAATTGCATCTGTCTATCTCTAAGACCTTGAGTTAGATGGTATTCTTTGGGTTACAGTGACAAACACAAGTCAAAAAAAATTTTAAGTAGGAGGGTGAGGTATTTATAGGCTCATTTAACTGATAGTTTGAGTAGCCTTCAGGCATGGCTGAATCCAGATACTCAAAGTCATAAAAACTCTGTCTCTCTCCATCTCCAAACATGTTTCCTTTCTGAATGCTTTATTTTCATACAGACTCTCCCACATGACTATTACTAATCCTAGGCTTAAATGCTAGTAGAGGAAATATGCCTCCATGCCCATATTCTTAAGAAAAATCTCTGGATTCAACCTCATCAGATGAGCTTGGGTCACCTGCCCCATCCCTGAACCACTCACCATGGACAATGGGGAGCGGAGTACTCTGATTGGCCAGGCCTGGCTCATGTGCTCACCCTAGATCAGGGAGTGATGTCAGTCCAAGCAAACCTAATGTTCTGAGAATAGAAAGAAACAATTTCCTCCCAGGGGTGGGGAGGGGTAGGGGTGTGAGGCAGGAAGTGGGTTGTTTTCTAATGAAGGTTGAAATGGATGCTGAGCTAGTAGGAACAAAACAACAAGGTGTCACCTGCAGTCACCTTCCACCATACTTGATTCTATGACTTGCCTGGCAAGGCTTCTTGACCACATGTTTCTTTTTGCCCCTCCTATGTGATGTCATGTCACTAACCCTTTCTGCATTCCTAAAGCAGAGTCCTGCATCCATAACATATAGGCAAGTAACTAAGCCTTAAATGAATGTACCTGTTTTCATCTACATTCCTATAAGTCCAGGGATACATGTAAATCTGAATAGATATGCTGAGGAGGTAGACTATTTCCCAAAACAAAATGCCCTTGACTTCTGAAGTCATGGGGTAACTCAGTTCTCTGCCAGGAATTCCCCAACAGACTTGGAGAGGACTTCAATCCTCTGCCTTATTTCCATTCTTGGCAAAATGAAGAAACCCTAATACTCACTCATCCTTCCCTTTCTCATCAGGTACATTCCAAGAACACATAGATCTCAGCTCCAGGGCACGGCCCACTTCCACAAAGGCATTTTTCATTGAAAAGTAAATAACTTGGCTTCCTTGGACTCATGGTGCCTCCAACCTTAACTGGAGATCCCTCCATCCAAGAGGCACTAAAGACCGGTCCTGTTCATTCTCACCTGAACACCTGGCATCAGCCCACCTCATTAATGCCAGGAAGAATCAGCCAATGTGATGAGGGGAGCAGTGGGGCACTTGAAGGCCTTGCATTCAGAGCTATATGCTAAGTGCATGGAGTATTAATAAGTCCCTTTTATGTCACTGCTTTTGGCAAAACCATTGTTTTAAGTACTTGGCAGTGTCACACCAACAAAATTGCTGATTCCTATTACAGACAAAGGCACACGATTCCACCACCCCAGGTCCCAGAAAAAATACCTGCCTTCAGTATCACTGGCCAGGGAAAAGGGGAAAGAAATTCACATGCAGGCAAGACAGTGAGTCCACACAGCCTGGTGGCAGTGGTGACCTGAGGAAGGGCACCTGGCCTGGAAGAGTCCCACAGCACCATGAACATCTGAAGTTCAAGGCCCTTGTGGGGTTCTCATGAAAGGCTAGGTCTAGCTGAGGGGACAGGGCAAAGTGACAGGTGGGTATCCTGAGAGCAAAGACTAATCTGAAATCAGACAGGACTCTTGAGAAGCACGAGAGACAGGGGAACCTCAGAGGAAAGTCTTGGCTGGGTTGTCATTAATAACAGCCACCCTCCAAGTGTCACTGCGGGCCAGGCTCTAAGTTCAACACACACTGCCCTCGTTAGCTCAGTTAATCACTCCACAACATAGAGACTGAGACTGTCACTGTGCCCATTTTCCAAATGAGGAGACAAAGGTTCAGAGATGTTTCTTTCCTGCTCTGAGGCACACAACTGTTTGGGGGCAGAATTGGGTGTAGCTGGAAGCTGAGGCCAAGCATTCTTCCTGGGGAGGAGTCTTCTCTCCGTTACCTTGACATTCATTTGTTGCCTCTGAGGACCAGACCATTAGTTTTGACCTGGGACTGTTAAGGGCCTCACAGGTTAGAACTTCTGCTCTTTTAATTACTCATCCACCTGACAAAAGTCACCTTAATTACAAAGGCTCTCCCAAGGAAAATGCAGCCAACAAGGGCTGAGCCATGTTGTACCACTGGGTGTTTATGGCCTCCCTGCTTTCCGACACAAAGAGTTGCTGAGTTTTCCAGAATTTCTCCTGCAGCTTTTTCTTCCCTGCCTCCTGCCCTGCTGTCTCATAATTCACACCTCACACCTGGGCAATGCAATCTCTACCAACTGGACTCTGCCTCTGGCCCTCCCAGCCCATCCTCTAATTCCACAGCAGGTCACCTTGCTGCTCTTACTCAGAAACCTTCAGTGGCTCCCCATTGCCCACAGGAAAAGGTTGAAACCCCGTAGCCTGGCATTTGGGACTTGCACAAGGCAGCCTTAGCTTCATTTTCAATCACAGTGCCCCCCACTCTCCAACTTTAGTTCCACTATTCAGCTTTCTCCTGGAAGCTCACAGAGTATGGGACCTCTCTCCTGGAACATGTGCCGACCACAGAGGGGCTGGAGAGAGAGGCAATTGGCAGGGAGGTTAACAGGCACTGGGAGGGTGGTTG
This sequence comes from Macrotus californicus, assembly GCA_007922815.1. NCBI lineage: Eukaryota > Metazoa > Chordata > Mammalia > Chiroptera > Phyllostomidae > Macrotus > Macrotus californicus. Next base: position 97,871 of record VMDR010001480.1, on the reverse strand, counting down.
AGACTTCCTGCACACTGTCACACTGTCTCTCACACCTTGTTCCACTTCCATTGGTCTTCAGAACCTCCTACCCAGGAGTCATAAAGGACACTGACTCTTAGGCCCATTTTGGGAGATGTCAAGAGGCTGAGGAGTCAGTCCTGAGGCCCATAGGGAAATCGAGGCACAATCAGGGGATCTTTCCCAGTAGGAATGTCCTGGGGCAAGAATAAGCTCTAGGAGTGATGTCGGCATCCATGAGAAGGGAAGTTCAATAAAACCACCCCCCACCTCCTCTCCATCCTTCCAAGAATCCCTGATTCTGTAATTATGCCCAGCCCCATCTGGAGGAATACCCCCAACATCCTCAGAGTATTTTGCGGGCAAAGGCTTTCCCTGCCAGTCTCAAAACAAAGGTTGCCTGAGCAGACAGGGACTGTGATTGGTCTCACCATGAAGCAGTAAGGGTCCACCCAGGACTCCAGAGGTGGACCACCACCCACAGCCCTCAGATCTCCCAGGGAGAGCTGGTCTGCACCACTCTCCTCCAAGCCACCAATGGTTCCTGTGAGTTCCTGGATGGTCCCCACCCATCGACCTCCAACCCCAGGGCAGGCCAGCAGGTGATGCTGGATACTGGCTCCTTCCTTCTGCTGTGCAGGGATGACAGCTGAGTGGCAGCATGTTGACAAGAGAAAGTCCTAGATTACTGAACCAGGGGGAAGAAGATAAGGGTTGGCACGAGACCACCTCCTCCCAGGTATTTTAAAGCAGAAGTAAACCCAGCTGCCTCCCAAAAAGCCCTCCTTGGGTCCAACATCACCCATGAGCACCTTTGTGAATTACTATTGACCTATTCTAAACCCCTGGAAAGCAAGCCCTTCACAACTATCCCCTCCCCCCCGCCCCGCAGCCACACCAGCCCATCCTGACGCCAGATACCGATGTCCTTCACCCTCTGGGCCAGCACCCTTGACCACACCATCTGCTTCTCCCCACTCTGGACCCCTACTTCCCTTTTCTCCTTCTGTTGAAGCCTTGGTTCACCTTTCACAGCCTGATGCAAGCCCAGCTCCTCTGTGGAGCTTCCCATACATCCTTCCCCTCCCCCTTCCACACCCCACCACCCCATCCCTACTCAAGACCCTACCTAGCATGACAATTTCCAAACTGTCAGGAAAACTTCCTTACCTCCACATAAAAAGACATGCACAAGCTTTGTTTATGACCATGAAAAATAGAAAATAACCAAAATGCCCACGAATGGGAGAGTGCTCTGTAAAGTCAGCAGGCTCCACAGAGTGAAATACTACACAGCAGTTAAAAGGAAAGAACCAGGTAAATGAAGACTGGTTGACCATATGGTAATTTTGATAGAAAACACACACAAGGCAATGTCATGTAGGTAGAAAGAGATTTGCATGTAAGTGTAGAATAAGGATCTGGAAGAATACCCACCAACTCATAAGTGTGCTGACCTCTACAAAGGGCACAAGGGAAGCAGGACTGGGCATGGTAAGCAAACAAAGTGTAGCTTAATCTTTCAATGGTGTAATTTTTTAAAAAAAGAACATGAGTTCATTGAAGGACTGATAATTTTTATTGATTTAGAGAGAGAGGAAGGGGGAGAGAGAGAGAAACATTGATGTGTTGTTCTATTTATTTATCCATTCATTGGTTAATTCTAGTATGTACTCGAACCAAAGATCGAACCTACAACCTTGGCATATTGGGATGATGCTCTAACCAACTGAACTACCTGGCCAGTGCCTAATAATTTTTTTAAGTGTTCTCTGAAGACTCCATTCCTCACTTCAACCAGAGACGCTCTGCCTTTAGCTTTTATTTGTTTTGCTTGGTTATATAGAGTTTCATGGTGGGAGGGAGTTACACTGATTTTTGCCAAAGAATCTAGTTTTCCTCAGTGTGACTCCTCATGGGACCCATACCACCCTGTGGTTCATGGGCATCACATGCCTGCCACCACCAGCCTGGAAGCCTATGAGTTCAGGGACCATGCTTCGGGTACCCCTAGTGATGCTTCATACTGGCATGGGAGAGGGTTACCTTGGGGAAACCCTGAGGTGGTGGAGGTGGGTGCCTCTCACCCACAGCCACAGAGCTTGCCCCAGCCAGGAAGAGGCCCAGAAAAATAGCCTGGCCCAAGTACAGTGAACCCAAGAGCCCTGGAGTTCATCTTGTCAACAAGGGGGACAATCTGGGAGAGAGCCAAGCCCCAACAGTAGAGGAACCTGGATGTACATAGAGCCCCATGGAAAACAGGCCAGCCACCGCTCCAGAGCTGGCCAATGATCAGCAGAGCTCTGTTTATATTTGGCCCATTGGCTGGCAGGAGGGTTGGAAGGAGGAAGAGAAAGGGGAGGGAGTGGATGGAGGCTCCATTGCCTCCAACATGGGCGCCTAGGGCCCAGCATAGAGCCTCGTTCATAGGAGGCATTCAATAGCTATTGGGTAAAGTTCCATTGACCTACCATGGGGCCACACTAGAACTCACCCAGAGAACCTGGCTTTTTTTTTCAGCCTATAACCACAGTGAAGGAAAAGGCACCCAAGTTCTCTTTGATTAATATTCCTGGCAGTTCAGCCCCACTCCAGTGCATACTCACCCTCCGCCCAACACACCTCCTGTATTGTGGCTGCACCGGAGGCCGCCATGTTGCAGAGGCAGCAGCAGGAGTCTGCCTAGACGTGGTCATCATGTCAGCCTCTTCCCTTCCCCACCTGCTCCACATCCAGCCCCACTGAGGTTTCGAGGCCTGCCACCAGCTGTGTTTTTTGAACACACACCCTGGGGACTTCTGGGTCTCTTGGGGGAGACCACTGTTCAACCACCTTAGAATATAGATCATTAAAACTGTGTACATGATGAAGGGTCACCAGGGAACCAAAAGATGCTGCTATAATTTGTATTTGAACACTGAAATGGATTGTTCAGGATATAGAAGATGAGCACAACTCCAGAATTGAATTTTTTTTTTAACTTAGGGAAGTACTTTCTTTGCAATGTGGGGCTTGCTGGGTAGGATGGAAAGTTTCCTGCACAACTGCTGGGACCACCAAGGAAGGAGGAAGACAATTAGATGTCTGTGTCAGCCCATGTCGTCAGGCAGATGTGTCAGGAGCCAGAAAGGAAATCTAATTGAGCCCCACCTTTTATTGTTGATGCCATTTTTTTTACGTTTCCATGGCACATGTTAGAGTCTATGCCACATCTGCTCATTGCTCCATTGAGTGAAAAACTCATCAATTGTGTCCTGGCAGTTGTTTGAGCCAATGGATGTGTTAAAATATTTCTTGCAGTTGTCTCCTGGGTGCACTAGACTTTCCCAAATCCAACCTAATCCAGTCTCCCACGTGTTACTGATCATCAGCCCGAGTCCCAGAGAGGAGATGTGATTTCTCCAAGATCACACAGCAATGGAGTGTCAAGTCCTGTTCTCTCTTTAGGTCTAGCTCGTCCCATCATACCACTTTGAAATATTTGAAGCTTATTTCAAAACTTCCTGTGTCTCATGTCCATATTCCCCATATGGAGGAGTTTGATTACAAGCCAAGAGCAACACTCCCAATTTTATTATCTTTGCCACCATTTCCTCAAGTGTACCCGAGCTGCTCACTTTAAAGCACAGCTAAAGATAATCCCAAATAATTTTTAATTAAAGATCATCATTTAAAACGTATAATTTTGTAAGTCTAACGGCGATTAACTACATTGGGGATTTTGGTGACACACTTCACAATTAAGTGTTTTCAGTGTTGCGCCAATTAAGGGTTAACAGGCTGCAAATACCTCCTTTGCACATTTTTGCTTAATGAATTCATAGTGGGAAGCTATTCTCATTAGGTTAATTTGTCAACACAATCAAGTTACATCACCAGGATTTTTCTTACAGCTCACAAATTTAAGTGCCTTTGTATCTTGGTGCATGCTTCTGCATTTGATTCCAAGCTATTGGAATAAAACACTTATTCGTGAAAAAGAAGGAAGTTGATGGAAGATTTTCAGGTCTTGGTCTTCATTCTCACCTTTTAGACATAGGCATGTTTATGTCGTTTTATTGAGCTCTCTGGGAATTTCTGTATGTATTTCCCTAGTAGGTTGTCATGCCGGAGAGTAAAACACGCTTCTGTGTACTGGTGGAGGGACCGCTCCAGCCCCGAAGAGTGACGGCGGCCGCAGGGGAAACTGCTCTCCTCCCTGCACTCACTCAGCTGGAGAGGGCCACGGGTACTTCCCTCCCAGACTTGAAAAAACACCCAGGCTCCCTCCAAAAGGCTCCTTCTTCTTCGTTCTGATAAGGCTGTCATCTTGGCAGAAGAGAAAATGCTCTTCTCACTCTGTGGCTGTCTACACACTAATTAGTCTGTTTGGTGCGGGAATAAACAGTCAATCGTTATTGCCAAGGCTTTCCTGGGAAAATATCATTCGTCTCCCAGATTTGGGGGTAAATGGGCTTTGTTGAACTCAAAACAAGTGTTGTTTTCAATCGCAAAGAAAGTAGGGACAATCTACGTGTCCAGTCATGAGGGACTGTGGTAAGGCCACGAATGGAACGTGAAGGAGGCTTTAACAGTGACAACATGACTCACCACTGTATTCACCGACGTGGAAAACTGTCACGGTGTACTGTGAACTTGATGTTACAAAGCACTCTGTAAGGGATGATGCCTGAATTTTTAAATGCGTATATGTGTTTCAACCCTGTAAGAAAAGTCTAAGGGAACACACTCAAATCTAAGGGTGGGGTTATCTCTCTCTCAGTAGCAGGCTTACCGGTAATTTTTACTTTTCTCCTTGGTTTTTTCTTTGTCCTGGATTGTCTGGTTCTTTCTGAGGAGGATGGATTACTTGGATGATCAGAACAAAGAGAGAGTGAATCTCAGTGGCCTGGGACTCAGGTGAGAGGGTGACTCTGCAAACCCTAAGCTAAGATGCTAAGAATAAAAAGAAGAAATGTGGAATCACATTTCCAACTGTTTTCCTCTTCAGAGTGTTGTCGTTTGATGTTCTTCTTACAGAAAATGACAGGTGTGGTGGTGAGGGATTCCAGTCTGAGAGTTCACATAAATCTAAGAGTAGGGTAATTACTATGCCCATTTTACAGATGAGGTCACTGAGGGTTACCCAGCCAGTGCGACACATGATGGAGGTGGATTTGATCCCACTCCTTCCAACACATGGGTTTCGTGCCCTTCTCACCCCTGAAGGCAGCCTCGGCTCCCCCTCAGAAGCCTGGCCCTAGAGGGTGAGCAGCACCAAGCTGAAGTCCGTCCTGTGCGCTGAAAACAGAGCTACACCTGGTGGTCAGGCTCTGCAAGCCCCACAAGCCACATTTTTAGTCTGCAATGACCACCCATTAGCAGAGTCAAGACCAGCAATTTTTCTCTTTAAATAAAAGAATGGAAGAGGATGGGATAGGATGGGATGGGAAGGAATGGAATGGGAATAAGCCAGATCAACACCACACAATAAAGCATATTATTTCAGGACATTTTATTTCATTTTTGCACACGTGGAATGTGGGAAATTTGCACATGGGGAATGGTTGGGAGGTTGGCTTCCATGTTCCAGGCTGACCTGCATTCACCAACCCCACACTCTGACATGGGGCTGCAATCCCAGGAAGGAGAGGGCGCACACACCTCTTTCCAGTGTGCACAGAGATGCCCTCCTAGGTGCCAGGCCACATGCTGACTGTGCTGTGTCTCACCCAGAAGGGCTCTTTATCTCACACTCACAAAGGTGCCACTTGCACTAATGGCATCTGTAGGTGCACAGCTGGTCCTACCCACTTGCCTGCCTCCCAGTCACTGTGCATTCTCCACCCTTCCCTGCCCTGCTCTGGACCCCAGCAGGCTGACCCCTACAAACATCTTCTTGGCTTTTTGGCTCACTGGGTTTGGCCAGTAGGTAGCCCTGTCTGAGATCACACAGCTGGAGGAGACAGACGCTGGGTGTTCCTCCCACTCCCTCCTGGCTTCAGCACGCACTCAGCTTGGGCACGATGCCTCCAATAAAGGCTGCACCTCCCAGGCCCATGGCTCCCGCCAGGATGCTCCTTCAAGGCTCCAGCCCTCACTCCACTAGTCCTGGTTTTATCCCTTCAGCCATGGGCATGGTAATAGCCTCTCTCTGCTGTGAGTGTCCGGTGCCTCAACAGCCACTGCGTGTTTTGTTTCCTTAACCCAGCCCACATCTCCATAAGTGTCCCTTGCATAAAGTCTCCTCATCTGAGCCATTTGAAAGAATCCTGTTTTCTCCTGGGTCCCTGACTACTGCTGATCTTCTGTGCGTGTGTGTGTGTGCGTGTGCGTGTGTGTAATATACTCAGTCACAATATAAAATGTATTTCTTACAATGGGTTATAGTAAAAAAAAAAGTTTAAGAACCGCTGCCCTAGGGGAATCTAATGCAAAACAGCTTGGGGGAATGAGTAAGCCAGAGAAGGCCTCAGAGGCGGGCCAGCCTAAGAGAACTTCAGGCACAGAGCACTGAGCTGGTGGTCAGGGCTGGTGGGGCTGCCTTGGGCCCAGCTCCTCTGGCCAAACCTCGGGGATCGATGTACTCCAGCCAGCGCAGACAGCCTAAGATTCAGTCCTGGAAGCGGATTTATTTGTATATTTCAAGACCAACCTCTATGACTATCATTCATATTTTTAATCTCAGAAAATACCCGGATGACATCTACAGCTTGCTTCCAGGGCAAACAGTCCCTCCTCGGGCCTCTGCCCTGCCTGAGGATGGAGTTCTCTCACACCACAGCGGCCCTTGGGTTCTGTGCTGAAGCCACATCACACCACATGTGTGTCCCCTGAATTCCCCAATTATGAGTCATTGTCTTCCTCTAAATATTTTTATACCTAACTCATGATCAAGTTGCCTTGCCAAAACTGTGAGCAAACGCTGTCCACAGCCGCCTGCCAGAGAGGGCGGCTGCGGAGAAATCTGCAGGCTCTCTGATGAGGCCTGGTGTCCAGGTCGCACCCGCCAGGAGTGGAAATGCTCCTGGGAGAAGCGGAGCCCCTGCTGGCCCACACCCACTGAGGGTGGGGTCGACAGTCATGTAGCTGGCATCTTCTGTAGGACTGTCCCCAGGACTCTGCATTTCGCAGCCGCAGTGGCAGGGTGGCTCCCTAACAGTGGCAGTGCGCGGGTGCTGTGCAGCTAGCACTTTGCTCCCCCAGATTGGAAAGGTAGAGCCTGTGGTTGTAGCTGTTTCACAAGGAAGAGGGGCTGCGCACCCACAAACCCGCTGTGGGCCAGGATCCCGATCTCCTATTGATTGTTCCCAGCCTGGACCCAGACCGGAAGCACGTGATAGTGTCGAGAGACACACTTTGACCTCAGGAGGACCTGAGTTCAAATCCCGCATCTACCATCTCTCAGCTGGAGGACATTAGCCTACCCTTGAAACTCTCTGAGCAGCCAAGTTTCCATCCATAAAGGCAGAATGGCACTGCCTAGTGCCAAATTAAATGTTCGTGTGTTTAGTGTGCGCAGAGTGCTGAGCGCCTCATAGACACAGCAATACTGGCTCTGCATTGTTCAGGCACGCAGGCGCTGGAGCGCAACAGACTCAATCCTGCCTCTTACCACCCCTGTGACTCGGACAAGCCACCGACCTCGCTTCACTTTTCTCATCTTTAAAATGTGGGAAATAATAGCAAATGGACTTGAGGAATAAATTAATAAAATGAGGCAAGTGGTAAGAGGAGTTGCATAGTAGAATACGGCTCATAAATTTTTTTTTTAATTTCTTAAATTCCTTCCTTTTTGGACTAACTTCAGACTTTACAAAAGTTGCCAGAGCAGTGTAACGGTTTTCTGTACGCCCTTTCCGCAGCTTCCCCAAATGCTAACATCTTCCCCATTTTCTTTGCCCCGCCCCCTCTCTTTCTCTCTCACATATACGATCTTGCCTGTGTGTGTAAATTTAATTTTTTTCTTTGAAACCTTTTAGAGTAAGGTGGAGGCATAATGTCCTTTTATCTCTAAATACTTCAGTGTCTATATTTCCTTTACTAAAAAAAAAGGGACATTCTCCTATGTAACCACAGTGCAATTATCAAAATCAGGAAATTGACATTGATAAAAGAGCATTATCTAATCTACAGGCTTGACTCAGGTTTCACCAACTGGTCACACCACTGTACTTGTCCTGGCCCAGAACCCAATCCAGGATGACATGCTCCATTTACTTGTCATGTCTCTTTAGACTCCTTGAACCGGGAACAGTCTTCAGTTTTCGTCTTTCATGGTTTTGACCGTTTTGAAGAGTAAAAGCAGTTGTTCTGTGGAACGTCTGTCAGTCTGAGTGTCTAACGTTTTTCTCGTGGTCGGGCTCACATTGCGCATTTTTTGCAGGAATACATTTTGAGCAGTAGGGCACCACGCCTTCTCAGAGAATCCAATCGTGAGATTCCCAGTGCTGACCGGGCTCTTTCACTGGGATGCTACCTTTGACCCTCCGTTCCTGTGGTATCTGCCAGGCTTCTCGACTGCAGAGCTGCCATGTTTCCCCCTGCAATTAATAAGTATCTGTGGAGACTTTGAAACTATGTAACTATGGTTTCCCATCCTAATTCCAACCAGTGATTTTAGCATTCATTGACAATTGTTGCCTGAAACAACTCTAATTATAGTAGACGTCAAATATTAATTTTCAACTCCATCATTTTTTTCTACATCTAATATTAAAAAGTCACTGGAATGAAAAGCTTTGCTTCCCTCCCCTTTATTTATTCATTTACTTATTTGTATCTTGAGAATGAGTTCATAGATTCCTCTTTCACTTAGCATGATGTCTTCAAGTTTCATCCATGCTGTCATATGTATCAAAATTTTATCCCTTTCTAAGGATGCATAACATTTCAATATATGTACATTTAGTTTACCCATTCATTTGTCCATGGACATTTGGGTTATTTTTGCACCTTTTAGCTGTTGGAAATAGTGCTGCTGTGAACACGCGTGCACAAATATCTGTTTGAGTCCCTGCTTTCAGTTCTTTGGGATATATACCCAGAAGTGGAATTTCTGGATCATACGGTAATTCTGCTTAACTTTTGAGGAAACGCCATGTTGTCTACCAAGGACCAAGGACCTGTGCCCAAGAATACTCTCCCACCCCTCATTCCTTCTCTGCTTTATTTCAGACTCAGAGAAATGGGCTGGACAATAATAATGAGCTTAAGCTTCGGCCTCAAGGGATTGAAAGAGCCTCTGAAAACACCACTCTGCCAGAAAGGCCGCTAAATGAGGACCCCGACTGCCCCACCTTTGGGGGAGTGGAACTCTGACTCCGTAAAACCCTGTGGTGACTTCTACCGTGAGCAGCAAAAGCTCCTTCACCCAAACCAGGATGTATATGGGAGGGGCTCCACCTCTGCAGACCTGGAAAGGAGGATGGGAAGGCACATGGAGAGCCAGGTCCACAAGTACAAGTATCTGCTCTGCCTCTCCATCCAATTATGATCCAGTGTCCCCACACCCCCTGGGGACTGGGGGCTTGTTTGTTCAAGCTGACATATCTATTATTACTCTTTAGGTAGTTAGGAGAATCATTTGCAGCGTTCATTAACAAGTATCACCTTATGGATTACTAAACAGCAGCTCTGCTCTAGCTAATGAGCCCCAGTAGTGTGATACTTTACATATTTTATAGCAAGACAATTAAGCAATGTCTCGCTTTTATAGCAGACCTTAAAATAAGTCATTCAAGGTACAAAGAGGAGACAGAGGTCATGGTACCTACGGTACGGTACGTTTGCGGTTAGAACTGGGGAAGTTAAATTCTCCACCCAGTCTTTTGTTATACACACGCACACACGCTTGCGCACACTCAATCAAGAGCGAATAGCAGGTTTGCAGAGCTTTCTCGCCCAATTTCCTGGCTTCGCAATTACTGAGTACTTAGTAATATGCGCACGGTTCGCATGCGGACAAGGGAAGAAGAGAAGGAAAAGAGAGAGGAGGAAAAGAATCAGGCTGGATTTTGTCTTTATGAGCAGGAAGAGATGGAAAAATGCTACTATGCACTGAATGCCAGGCATTCAGGTCACCCCTCAGTTAGGTTACATGAAACCCTGCAAGGTAGGTATTAGTATCCCCATTGTACAGGCACAGCAACAGAGACTTGGAGAAGTTGTCACTTGCTCAAGGCCACACAACCTGGAAGTGGCTGCACCAGGACTGAAAATGAGGTCTGTGTGATTCTGAAGATCTGACCTTTCCAGGACTCCGCATCAAGGGCAGAGGCAGAATCCCCATTCCCACCACTTACCTGCTAGTGTTTTTCTGCACTTGCCTTCCCAGGAGTGTGGGGGTGACCTCCACCATACACTTTTCTCCCACACTGTGTTGGCTTGGACAGACAGCCTCCTTCCTGTACCCCAGATCCCTCTTTAGCAAGATCCCCCCCTTATCTGTCCAGGACTCCCATTTGGTCCACCCCCCTGAGCCAATCAGAGAGATGTCAGCACCAACAGTGAGTGTATGAGTTTATCTGCCAGACAAATAGGGTCACCTCTGCACTGCCAGGCTAGGAAGAAGGCATGAAAAATTCCAGACTCGGTCCTACATCTAATAAAGAGGAGACTTGAGCGATGAGGGGTTTTACCATCAACCACCATCCCACCATCCCAGGTCTATGGCTCCACACTCCCCTCCAAGCACAGCACACAACTTCGGGCTGTGAAAGAAGGACACACGTGTACAAGCAGCTGCTCCACAAGCATGGGCTATTGTCACCTACAAGCCTCCAGGCACCAGGTGCACGCAGGGATTCAAGACTCCTGAAGGCTTCCCAATCTGTGCAAAGGAGCTGGTCCTTCTCCTTTGTCTACAAAGCAGGAGTCTCTAGCCACTGATGGAGTCTTATGGCTGCTTCCCTGAGTGGGGACATCATCCCCAAGGCTGATCCTAGCCCTATTTACCCTAATGGTTCTCCAGGGGCTGCAGCCAGCCTTCCATGACTGTGGGCAGCCTGCCAAGCAAGAAAGAGGTGCTCACCATGGACCAGGCCAGAGGGAGAGCCCTCCGAAGCTATGTTTAAAACTCCTGCTCAAGCAACTCCAATATCCGCCGGGTGGACCAGTTAAAAAAAAATTACATACGAGTAGATATAGGTACATATACAGATATAGATCCTATTCTACAGTAAAATACTATACAGCTATAAAGAAGCAAACGAATATGCAGGGTACCTCTGAACAGGAATAGAAAGAGCTCCAAGGTTATCCTGAAGTGAAACAAAACGACAGTGATGTGTTACCTTTTATGTAAAAGAGGGAAAAATAAGAACCTCTAGTCACATTTGCCTGAGTCTGTTTTGTCCCTGGTACGTATGAGACACCAAGAAAAGTGGTTGCCTCTTCTTGCAGGCTCCTTCTGGTAGGGAGGGCTGGGTGACCAGGGGAGAGATTGATGCAAATTTTCTTGGATGTACTTTGGCATGCTGAGCCACGGGAAGGTATTAACTGTTCAAAAAAAAAAAAAAAAGACTACATTAAAAACTCATACACACGCAGGAAGGGGCAGAGCAGAAGTCACACCAAGTGTGAGTGATCCCAAGCCACATCTTGCCATCCTGGGTCTCAGAGCAGAGTGACTGATGCACAACAAAGACTACAAACAAATGTATCCTGAGGATGAGAGTCAATCCACCTCAACAAGGCTGCTAAAGAGTTGACTGGACCCCAGTCTTCTGACCATGTGCAACGGGGGCTGGTTCACTCCTGAGCTTGGGTGGGGAGAGGGCAAGGCTGTTGGCAGAAAAATCTCATTCAGGTCTGTCTCAGCTGCTGCTGCTAACCCACATCCCCTCAACAACCAGGGAGGTCTCTGGGGCCACCTCCAACTTTCTCCAGCAATGAACGCTTCCTGATGTCCAGATTTGAAAGCATTACCCTTCAAGGTCTGCTCCAGGTGCATCTGCTCCCTCAAGGGAGCCTTCCTGTGACTCTGGATGCTCTAGCCTGGTCGTCACCACTAGATTGTGGGCTCCCTGAGGGGATGGACTCTGTGCAGGGTTGGGCATCTCTGTTTTCCCCCCATCTCGCGTTCATGGAGGGATTCAAGTGGCGCCTTTGGGTGAATGCTCAAACCAGCAGAATAAGTGGATATTTTTATTCCTACTTTACTAGAAAAGAAATAAATGTAATTAGAGGCAGCATATTGAAGGGATGATTCAGTGACAAGTGATGACAATTGACAGCAACACAGAAAGCCACCAGAAACAGACCCCAAGCATCAGGAACTCTCATTCACTGCTGGTGAGAACGCAACATGGCGCAGATACTTCGGAAGACAGTTTGGCGGTCCCTTACAAAACTAAACATACTCTTACCATACGACCCAGCAATTGTGCTCGCTGGTATTTACCCAAATGAATTGAAAACGTATGTTCATACAAAGATCCGCACACAGATATTTATAGCAGCTTTATTTGAAACTGCTAAAACTTGGAAGCAACCAAAAGGGCCTTCAGCTGGGTAAATGAGTAAGTAAATTGCAGTGTGTTCAGACAATGGAATATTATTCAGCGCTAAAAAGAAATGAGGTGTCAGGTCATGAAAAGACATGGAGGAAACTGATTGACATTAGTAAGTGAAACAAGCCCATCTGAGAAGGCTATACACTGTGTGATTCCAACTATATGACATTCTGGAAGCAGCGAAACTTTGGAGACAAGAAAAAGACAGTAGTTGCCAGGGGCTAGTAGGGAAAGGAGAGATGATAGGCAGAGCACGGAGGATTTTTAGGGCAGAGAATCCACTGTCTGATACTATAATGATGGACACAGGTCACTAGACATGTGTCCTAGCCCACAGACTGTAAAACACCAAGAGTGAACTCTAATGCATGCTGTGGACTCTGGGTGGTTAAGATGTATCAGTGTAGGCTCATCAGTTCCTGCTCTCGCAGCCTAACCTGGACCTGAAGCTCAGACCTCTGCCCTCAAAGTGATCTGTATTTCCTCAGCTTGCTCTTCTTTGCCTTGGATGACCTGTTTTTGCTGTGACAATACCCACCATTCATAGGGCCCATCTTGGCTGTACTTTACACAGTGCCCCTGAAATGCCGTCTGCCTTCCAGTTCTGCATTTGAAAAATAAAACTTGTCTCCTACCTCAAGATCTCAAGCCCAGCCCAAGGCCCAGACTTAGTAAATGTTCAAATAGTATGTATGCACGTTCGATGCCCCACTGATTTTTCAAACTGTCTTCTGCCTGGGTGTATTAGTTAGCTTTTGATGCATAACGGACCACCCCAAAATGCAGCAGCTCAAAACAGCAAGCACGTACTAGTTGTGATGATTCTGTGGGTTGGCTGGCAGTTCTTCTGGTCTGGGTGCCTCGATTGGGGCCAGAGTGTCCAAGGTCCCCTCCTTCCTATGTCTGGGACTGCTGGCATGGCTCGAGCTTCTCTCTACATGATCTCTCGTCCTCAAGGAGGCTGGTCTGGCCTTTCCGCACGGTGGTGGACAGTTTCCACAAGAGGATGCAAGCCCAATGCATAAGCATTTTTGAAGATTCTGCTTACATCACAATTGCTAGTGTCTTCTGGCCAAGTCACACAGCCAAGCCCAGAGTCATTCTGAGAAAGGACCACACAAGCGCATTGACACAGAAGTAATTAGATGTATTGCTACAGCCATCGACCACACTAGGTAACTCGGAACAGGCTTGACTGAGCCCATATTCTGTAAACTCCTCTGGGAAGCAGAGCACTGAAGACCAACCACAGGGAGATCATGAAGCAGCTAGTTGAGAGCTGTCGGGCCTAGCGGGAATACCAAGGAAGGAACTGGAACTTTCTACCAACATGACCCCTCCCACACACACACCAGCTTTCACCTCTGTATTAGTCAGCTATTGTCAGATAGTACAGCATGACAAAAGACCTCAAAATATCAATGTCTGATAACACTCATTCTTCTTGCTTGCAGGTCTCTGACTGAGTGGCAGTTGCTGTCCCCCACACGTCACCTTCTGGGTGTTAGACTGAACGGGCAGTGGCTAGCCAGGGACACATTTCTCGGAGCAATAGCAGAAGCAGAGAGAGAGAGAGAGAGACCAAGCGCACATTCCCTCTGCAAGCATCCCATTGGCCGAAACCAGTCCCAATGGCTAAGCCCAAAGGCAAAGGGAAGCCACGGGAGGACGGGGTTGTGGAGTAATCCTAGATGGAAGTGAAGACTTGTGTTCGGTGTTCGATCTACCACAACATCACCCCCCTCACCCAGCTTAGTCATTTGGAAGCTGGAGGTACCAGTCAGGTGAGCCAGCCTTGTCCTTCCAGGTGACCAGCACTTTCCCTGAAGCTTCTCGAAGCTCAGGGCCACAGCACATGATGCTGGGATGAGGTTGACATGGCTAGAAAGATTACAGGGGGAAGTTCCATCTTCCCACAGAGAACAAAGTCCTGAGGGCATGGGTCTACGACCTGCGTCACAGTAGTACGAAGTGTCCAGTTTTGCCTATTTTGACGCTCCTCGTCATTTCTGGTTTTCAGAGCCATCAGCACCTCACAGTCAGGGCTGAAAAAGGGGCTATTGGCTGAGTTCCACATCTGACAGAGACTCGTGTCCAGGGCATATTTTTATCATTAAACCCCTTCTCACAGTTGAAACAGCAGAACACTTTTGAGGTGACTGGGCAAAATTTCCTCAGGAAACATGCTGATTTCAACCACCTGGGCAGAGCAGATGCTCTGATCTTCTTTTTATCTTGATGAACACCTTTATTGATTTATTACCTTCTCTTAACATGTGTAAAGGGAGATCCCATTCATTTGCCCATGGAGCTTCCCTGGGCCCCAGGAATTGAGGTCAAGGGAATGTGAGAAAACAAGCAACTTTTAAGGGCACACCTGTTAAGTGGCAGGGACTGCACCAGGAGCTTCAGGCACACATGCCATCACGGGGCATGGTTCTTGTCCACAAAGAGCTCACACATGGGGGAATCATAAGGAAGGGGAAACACTACTGGATACAGATGATAAACCCTCAGTTTTGAGGAAGGGGAAGCTCCTCTGGGCTGTTTGAGCAGCGACAGTGCAACCGGAGACCTAAGAATAAGAAGGACGGAATGGCTTGCATGATGAGGACAGTGAAACCAGAATTAGAACTCGGTTCTCCTGAGTGGGAGCTCCGGGTAGGTCCATGCTACCATAACATCTCCCCTCACCAATAACTGTGCAAGGATGTCTTGTTTAGCCTTGTCCGAGGCTCCGTAGATGAGATGAATTGGAATAAACTCCACATCGACTTTCAAAGCCTAGGTTCTAGACCTGACTTTACCACTTCTCAGTCATTAATCCCCGGCAAGTCATTTGTTAGAGCCTATATTTTCCTTATGTGTGCAAAGGGTATAACAATCAGAGAACATCCGAATTGTAAGAGATCTTGCAGGGCATCTAGTCCATCCAGCCACAAGCTACTTGAATTCCTTCCCAATGGAGGAGATGTATCGTATACTTGATTACCTCTGATGACAGAGAACTCACCACTCTCTGGGGAAGCATTTATCATCTTTGGTCAGTTGAACCAGAAAGTCCTTACTTATAGTGAGCTGAAATTTATCTCCCTGCTTACTTAACTAGTGGGTCTTTGATCTCCTCCTTTGAAATAGGCCGAAACTGTCAGCTTTCTCTTCCATAGGATACATCTTCCTTAATCGGAGGACTTGATCCATGGGACCCTGATCCTTCTCTTCTGCCTGTCGGACATCCTCCATTCTTTCCACCACTTCTCACATGACCTGGGTGCAAGTCCCTTTAGCAATGTGATTGCTCTTCTCTGGAGAGATTTCTACTTCTTTTCATAGCAGCCCAGAGCAGGGAAGTCCTCCCCCTTCCCGGCAACAGCATTTCTACCCTCTCAGATAGAAACTGGAGCAGTGTTTCCTCCCAGACATTCAGCTTATACTGCACTTCCTTTCAGACAACTAGGTCTGTTTCACACATGTTAATAAGCCACACTCCCTTGGTTTCTCATTAGATGGTTGCATCTGGATTGATCCAAATACTGAATCTTACGCTGATATGTGTTAGACTTCAACTTCCTTGCTTTAACTCTCTGCTCTGAATGTCCAGATCCATTTGTATCTTTTAGAATTTAGTTTTTTGTTTGTTTGTTTGCTTGCTTGTTTGACTTGCACTGGATTTGTTTTGCTTTAAAACTTTGAACCTAAAAGAACCACTCCAACTCTCTCATTTATTTATTTATTTATTTCTATTTTCTTCATGTGATTTTTATTACAAAAGTTAGAGCAAAACTTGTGAGCGAATATTTTATAAGAAAGGAACTGCTAATGACTTTATATGGAAAGACAACTACCCTGATGCATAATAAGAGAAATGAAGATAACCCACCAAATATGTAAAGACCAAAAAGTTGCCAGAAGTGTAAGCGAGAGGCATGTTCTTATAGTCTTGGTGAAAATGTAAATAGAAAATTTCATGAGAACTATGTGAAGATATCTACCAAATTTCAAATGCAAAAAATACACACATATATTAAACATGACATATCACTGATTGACACATTTAGGAATTTATTCTACAGATACATTCAAACATATATAAAATTAATTGGGTACAATCATATACTACATTGTTTACAAAAGGGAAAGATTGTAAACTATTGTACATAAGTGTCTATCAGAGGGGAACAATACTCATAAGTTCTGGCATAATACACAACGGAATGTTATACAAAGGGTTTTAATAAAGGGAATTTCTACCTGTGGCCATCATGGGAAAACTGGGCCTCCCTTCATGAACAATCAGAAAATTGGATTGAAACAGTTATTCTCGGACATTGAAAGGAAGGAATTATAGGACTGTGACCTCTGAAAGAAAGAAATTAAAAAGGATGAATTCTCCCATAAATCCAACCTTTTACTGGGGGCACTTTTTATACTGCAGCACAGAGAAAAGGAACCCAAGTGAACTACGGTGAACTTGTTGAGATAAGAAGGAAAAGATTAGAATTCAGAGAAGTTAAAAAAGCTGAAATTTGGGAAGTGCAATACTAGAAAAGAGGACCCATGTAGAGAAAGTTCCCAGAAATCTCCATGGGGACGCCTTGAGTCTTTGTCTGAGTAGAAGCAGTGCATGCATAGAATGAGACTCCACAAAAAAACAGGCAAAGAACAATGACCAGGGGTCCAAAAAACCAACTACTGGAGCTCACACAGGATTGGGAGATGTTCAAGCACCAGTTACACAGATTGGAGAGACTTTCTTTAATACACAATGAATCCAAGAGACCCCCAAAAGCCAATGCCTTAGGAATAGGGCTAAATAAGTCCTAAACTAACGGCTATTCTACACATACCCAACCAAAGTTTAAAAGTGAGTCTTGAAACAATTAATGAAATGAATGTAGAATGAAACACAATACTTTTTAAAGACAACAAAATCCACACACTCAGCAACATAATAATCATGTACCCAGTATCCAATCAAATATTACTAGACAAGCAAGGAAGCAAGAAAATGCCAACGATAACTAGGAGAAAAATAAGCCAATAGAGATAGAACCAAAAATAATCTAGATATAGAATTAGTAGACAAAAACTGTAAAACAACTGCTATAAATAGTTCCAAGTATTTAAAAAAAAACATAATTACAATTAGGAGAAAAATAGAGAATATAAAAAGAATTTAAAAAATTTTTTAAACTGAAAAATATATGAAATGAAAAGCTCACTCATTCAATAAACTTCACAGTAAATTAGACACAGCAGAAGAGAAGGTAAGTAATCTTGAAAACAGGGCCACAGAAACCATCTAATCTGATGCACAGAGAGGGGGAAGAGGCTGAAAAAATTCACAGGGCTTCAGTGACCTGGGGAACATTATTAAGCTGTCCAACGTGCATACAACTGGTGGGGAATATGCAAAGAGAAAATGGCTGGCATTTTTTAATTTTGATGAAACATTCAGTTCACACATCCAAAAATCTCAATGAGTCCTAAGCAGGGTGAACACCAAAAAGACAACACCAAAGCCACATCATGATCAGATTGCTGAAAACAAAGAAAGAAAAAAATCTTAAAAGCAGAGACACAAACCTTTCTGAGGAACAAATAAGGACTGCTGACCCCTTATATAAGAAAAATGTGAGGTCGTAGATAATAGGGTAATGGCTTTTAAATGCTGAAAGCAGGATAGATAGATGACAAGTAGATGGCTAGGTATAGATAAATAGGTGACAGATAACAAACATCTATATTCAGCAAAAAGTCATCTTTAAAATGGAAGACAAAATATGTATATTTTTATATCCCCCCAACCCCCTAAAAACACAAAAAGTCTATAAAAATTTATAGCCAGCAGATCTTCGCTACCATGAAACAATGAAGTAATTCCTTCAGGCTGAAGGGCTGATATCAGATATAAACTCAAATCTATCTACATAAAGGAAAGAAGAGTGCCAGAAATGGTAAATACATGGGTAAATATGTGATATTTTTTCTCATTTTCAATCCTTAGAAGATCACAGACTAAAATAAAAGGATGGTGCCATATTGTGAGGTTTACGACACATGTACAAGTGGAACATGTGGCAACAGAGCCCAAAAGACAGGAGATATAATGGAAGTGTACATACACATGTACTATAATAGAATTGATTCATACACTATATGAAGTTCCAAAGTAGATTTTGATAAAGGTAAAGATGCATATTATAAACCCTTGAGCAATCACCAGGGGAAAAAAGAAGAAAAAGAGGTATAGCTAATAAGCCAATAGAGAAGACAACAAATTATTAAAATTCACTCAACTGATCCAGGAAAAATCCGGGATAAAGGATTAAAAAATGAAAGAGAGAAAACAAGAGCAATATGGCAGATTTCAATCCCACCACGTCACTATCCATCACTCTGAATTTAATGGAATAATCACACCAATTCAAAGGCAGATACTGTCAAACTAAGTAAACATGTCAAGACCCAACTATGTTCTGCTCAAGAAACACACATTAGTGTAAGAGCAGAGATAGATTAAAAGAAAAAAGCATGGAAAAAGATATAGCACGTGAATAACAACCGTAAGAAAGCTTGGCTGGCAATGTTACATCAGACAAACTAGACTTTAGGGCAAGGAAAATTGCTGCATACAAAGAGGAAGACTTTGCAACGTTAAAGGGGCCAATTTGTCAATAAAACAATCCTACATGTGTATACATCTAGTAACAGCTTCAAATGACACAAAGCAAAAGCTAACAGAACTGAAAGGAGAAATAGATGATTAACACTCCTCTCTCATTAATTTAATAGAACAAGAAGGATCAGTAATTATATAGAATATCTGAAGAATGTTATTAGCCCACTAGAGTTAATTGATACTTGTGAAACATTACACCCAACAGCAGCAGAATTCACACTCATTTCGAGTATTCGTGGAACACTAACAGAGACCAAATGCTAGTTCATCAAATCTATCTTTAAAAAAGGTAAAGAATCAAAAATTATATAGAGTATGTATTCAGAGTTAAATTCGAAATCAAAAAGATACCGGAAAATGTTTCAAATGCTTGAAGTTAAACAACACATTTCTAAATAATCCATAGATAAAGAAGAAGTAACAAGAGGTAGAAAAAAAACTCAAACTGAATAAATGATAAAAATACAACATATCAAAATCAACAGCATGCAGCTAAAATGACAACTAAAGGGAAAGTCATGACGTTGTGCCTATATTAGACAAAAAGTCTCAAATAAATTATCTATAAGCTTCCAAATTAAAGAAGTACTAATTAAATTCAAAGCTAATAGACAAAAAAGAAAAATAAACATAGGAATGAACACTAATGAAATAAAAAATTTTTAAATAATGGAGAAGATCAAAAGCTGGTTATTTGAAAAGACCAATAAAACCGATAAACCTCTATCTAGATTGAATGAGGGAAAATGAGGGGGAAAAAACACAAATTGCCAAGACAGATGAAAGAAGGGACATCAATAGGGAGATCCTATAGACACTAAAAGGATCATGAGGAAATATTCCCTGGCTCTGTGGCTCAGTGGTTGAGTGCTGGCCTGCGGCGAATCAAAGGGTCACCAGTTCGATTCCCAGTCAGGCCCCATGCCTGGGTTGAGGGCCAGGTCCCCAGTGGCAGGGGCATGCAAGAGGCAACCACACATTGATGTTTCTCTCTCCTTCATGCTCCCTCCCTTCCCCTCTCTAAAAAATAAATAAATAAATAAAAATCTTTTTAAAAGAAAGAGAAATTAAAAAAAAAAAGATCATGAGAAAATAAATAAGAGAATTTTATACCCAACTTTATACCTAGGAATTTAACAACCTACATAAAAAAAAAAAAATTCCTGAAAAGACAAAAATTACCAGAACTGATGCAAGAATAAAGAGAAGATTCTATTTCTATATCAATTAAAGAAATTGAATTCACAATAAGAACAAAACTTCCTCGAGAAAGTTGCAGACCCAGATGATTTCATTAGCCACATCTAACGAACACTTAAGGAACAATTAACATCACTTTTACATAGACTCTTTCAAAAACGGAGAAGAAACGCTTACTAACTCATTGATAAAGCCAACATTATCTGATAACAAAACCAGACAAGGACGTCCCAAGAATAGAAAACAGACTAATACTCCTCATGAACATAGACATAAAAATTCTTGATAAACATTAATAAACCAAATACAGCACTATTTTCAGAGAGTAACACATTACAGCCAAGCAGGACTGGAAGGCTTGTTTGAAATTTTGGAATTCACCACATCAACAGAATAAAGAAGAAAAATTCTAGAAGTATGTCATAAATACAAAAAAAAAGCATTTAACAAAATTTGATACCACTTATAAAAGAAACTCCCAGCAAACCAGGACTAATTAATGGTATCCATGAAAACACCACAGCTGACATACTTAATGGTGAGATAGCTGAACTTTTTCCCCTTAAGATCAAGAAAAGGGGAAAATGCTCTCCCACCACTTTTATTAATTATTGCTGGTTAGATTCTAACCAGTGCAATAAAGCAATAAAAAGAAATATAGGCATAAGAAAGGAAGTAAAATGGTATCTATTTGTAGATAACATTGTTGCTTAGGTAGAGAAATCTTAATAAATCAATGAAACAACTATGAAAAGTAGTAAATCTTTTATCGAAGTCACATGATACACAAAAATCAATGATCTTAGCAGGAAACTGAAAAATTAAATTAAAAAAATAATTTAATTTGTAATAGCATCCAAAAGATCATAGAATACTTAAGAATAAAAGTTTCTGTATGTGTAAGACCTCTACACTGAAACCTACAAAACATTGCTGAAAGAAATTGCTAACTTCTGAAAGAAATGAAATAAACTGAGGAATGTACCATGTTCACAGGTTGAAATGCTCACTGCTGTTACAATATTAATTCATCCCAAATTAATGTGTAGATTTAATGTGATACCCATAAAACTCCCTACAGGCATATTTGTAGAAACTGATGTGCCGATGATTGCAATTTATATGGAAATGCAGAGGACTTTGAATAGTCTGAAGAATTTTGAACATGGAGAACAAAGTTGAAGGAATTGCATTACTTGATTTCAAGACTTACTGTAACACTACAGAAAACTACAATAATTAAGACACTGTGGTATTAAGAGTAAAAACAGACATGTGGAGTCCAGAAATAGACCTACACATAATGGTCAATTGACTCACACAAAGATGCCAAGCTAATTCGATGGGGGAAAGAATAATCTTTTCAACAAATGGTGTTGATATAAGCAGATATCCATATAGAAAAAAAAATGAAACTTGACCTAAGGGCCACACCATGCACGAAAAATAAGCTTCAAATGGATCATAGGCCTGGACATAAAAGCTAAAATTATAAAATTTCTAGAAGAAAAGATAGAATTTCATCAAATTTAAAACTTCTGCTCTTCAAAAGACACTATTAAGAAAATGAACAGGCAAGCAACAGATTCTAAGATTCACAATACATATGTCTCACAAGGAACATGCCTCTAAAATATATAAAGAACTTTTACAAGTCAATTAGAAGACACACAACACAATGGAAGTGGGGGAAACACAGGCAAAAAAAGATGGGAAAGACCCTTCACAGAAGATGACCCAACAGGCTGCATTTCCCAGACTCTTGTCAGCCAATGGGAGGCACTGCTGAGAATGGGGGCGGGGTTGGGGGGAAGGCATTAGAGGAAAGCCAGGGTATTTCTCCTCTTGCCTCTCTGCCTGGGGTGTCCCCTCCAGGAGCAGGTGACGCACAGCTCCAGCTTCCACTAGACGGGGCTCCCTAATTCCACATCACGTGGGGCTCTGGGAACACCACCTCTTCCCTTTGTTTCTCCACCTTCAGATGGGAGCGGCTTTCCACCCTAGTCTCTCAGTGACTTCACTGAACTCTGTCTTCTGGGCTCCTCCATATCACCTGTGTGACAAATTCCCTGTATGACATCCCCTCTGTAATAAATACATGAGTTGCTGTCTGTTTTCCTGGTCAGCTCCCAACTGTACAGATGGTTGGTCACCTGGTACGTGGGACCCTTGGGACTTGCAGAACGTTAATTGTCACTGCCTGTGCGCTTGCTCAGAATCACTGTAAGTGCCAGTTCTCTGTCAATTGCTTTGCTGAGGAAGCTTTGCATCCCTCCAATGCTTTTGGTGAAATACCTGCTGCTAATTACTTATTACCCAGGGGGATGGCTTCCCTCTGTTTTTGAGGTTTTACGGCCAGATGTCTGGTTCTGTGTATTTGTTTCTGGGGTTGGTCTCTGGTGCAGGAATGAGTGAAGAAATTTCTCCCTTTCTTTTAGTCATGAAGAATAACTTCCTGCCTGGGAATCCAGTTCATAGTGGACTTTTTTTCTTGCCTTTGGGTAGAACCCTGGACACCAGGTCTCTTCCTCCGTAACCCATACACACCACTTCCCCCACCCCACCCACACTGTCTAACACAGACCATGCATAGCTCAGGCCTGTTGCTGCTGGTTTAACAATTCCACAAACGTGGTCCGAGCTGAATTTGAATAGTGCTGGGCCCTGTGGAAGACACACGGGTATGACAGACAAAGGTGCTGCCCACCAGAATCAACTACTTGATTTTTAGGGCTCAGCACAAAATGACAATGCAGGATAGCTCTTTCAAAGAATGTCAGGGTGACAACCGCAGAGCATTAAGCCAAGTGCACAGGTCACATGCCCGTGTGACCAGCCCTTTCCTCCCCCTCTGGCACAGCACCATGGGATTACAGCCTGCTTTGGGGGGACCACACTAAGATACCTCGAACAGTGCTACATGTGGGCTCTGCATGGTCCCAGAAGGTGACTGTTTTGGGGACAAAGGGCTTCTCTTGGCCACATGGGCAGCATACAGGGAGGGCCAGAAGGGAGGAAGGTGGGATATTTGCTTACCCTGAAACTCAGCCAGGGCAAATGGACCTATGTTACCAAATAATCAAGCTATGAGCTCCATCACTATGCCATGCCCACCTTGCCCACCCACCCCCAGCATTATTTTGGTCCCCAAGAGCCTACAGCTCTGTCACCTTCTTTGTGTGCTTCAGCCATGTGACTTTGTATTGCTCAGAAGAAGTAACCTGAGACCTGACCAAACTAAGAGGGAGGGGAATCCGTTAGCCTGGGTCGATGGCCAGACGCCACTGCACATGCTTTTCAAATATCAACTCAGTTAATCCTCATAACAGCCCCGAAGGGGTAGATACCATGACGAACCTCCCAACACAGAAGATGAAAATGAGGCTTCGAGTCTGGCTCCAAGGTCCGTTGGCACCCGTGGCTCTCAATGTGATGTCCCTACACCAGCAGCAATCACATCACCTGAGTGTGTTGGAAACGCAAATTCTCAGGCCCAGGTAAGAAGGTCAGCGCTGTGTTTCTAAGGAGGCCTCCAGCTGATTCACACACCTGCTGTAGTTGGAGAAATGCTAAGCCACACCCACCCAATTGATCCAATTATAAGAATTACCTGTGGTCTTGTTAAAACTACAGCCTCTTGACATCACCTTCCTCCCAACCTACTGATTCAGACCAGGAAGGGACCTGGAAATCTGTATTTTTAAGACTTTGATTTATTGATTTGAGAGAGGCAACATTTTTTTTGGTTCCACTTATTGATGCATCCATTGGTTGCTGCTTGCATGTGCCCTGACCAGAGATCGAATCCGCAGCCTTGGCATAGGGAATCTGTATTTTTAACACATCCCCCAGCAGGCAAGCTTTAGAAACATTCGTCCAGGTGACTCACACTTTGACACTGCCCCAGAAGAAAACCAAGATGAGACTCCCCAAAGAGAGGGTGTGGGTGTGCAGATGGGTGGGTGCATCCGGTCGGTGGCAGGTTTATCTTTCCTGAAAGTCTAGACAAACACTACAGCTGTTCCATCCCAGAGCTGATAGGGCAGCCAATCACAAGCTAAGTCACAGGTATGTCTCCTGGTCTGACCCCAGGTAGGTACCATTCACAACCTCCCAATCAGGAGAGCAGATTCCACCTGGGGCAGGAATGTTAATACCACTTCAATCAGATGCTTGCAGATGAGCCTCAGAAGTCCACTGCTCCAGGCAAAATCTGCCTTTATTGCTGTCTCTTTGAGAAGCAGAGACGTCCTTGCAAGGGATTTCCTGTAATAAATACCTTTGTCATCTTGACTGAAGAAGCTGTTGACCTGAAACACCTTGGACTGAAATATTACCTCTGCCTACCTCTCCGGAGTCACCTGGGCAGTGAAAGTGTTGGAGTTGGGGAGGCTGGGGAGAGAGTGAACAGGCCAGGGAGGAACTGAGTCACCTATAAAGAGGGTCATTTCCCCTCTTCCCCCCAAATCTCTTGGTTTTCACTAAAAAACAAAAGGGGAATGATTTTTTTTAATTTTGGATATAAGTTGGCAAAACTCTTAAGGTTAATATTTCTAAATTAAAAGGATAAACCCAGGCACATGGCTTCTAACCCAGCTCTCCTATGTGATGCACACTGGAATGTCCATGATGCTCACTCTGCCCGAGACAGGCAAGAGTGTACTCAACCGGGCAGTAGAGCCCGTGAGGCTTCGGTTCTGCTGTGCAGCCGTTATTAGTCAGCGTGGCCTTGATCGAGTCTGCAAACCACCCAGAGCCTTGGCTAGTTACCCGTTAACTGGTGGTAATCACACCCCCACAGCCAGCCTCCTGCGGCTGATGGAAGGAGCATTGAGAATGCAGCTGTGAAAAGTGCTTTACAAACTGTAAAGTGTTCTCCGTGACTGAGGGGTTGTTGATGCATCAGAACAGGAATAGAGCCCACTCAGATCCCAGACTGGGGAGAGTCAGGCACAGAGGAAGGTGGGTGAGCAGAGTGATGTCCCAGGGCAGGGGGTGGGAGACCCCTGTGGTAGGCCACTCTGTGGGAACAGTTGACTTTCACAATGAAATTCATGGCCACAATTTGTCAACACGACACCCACCGAGCCATGGCCACATGGACCCAGGGAATCATTTCTCTTCCTGGATACCATAAAAGTCAAGCTCTGAGCCTTAGAATCCAGGCCTGGCAACAGAAATGTTAGCGACACATGAGGTAACTTACTTGCCGTGGTTGGACTTGCAGCTCATGTTGGCCTACGGGAGCCAAATGTGAATTTCTCTGGACTGCGCCTTCAGTGACATCATGTCAGTAGCATGAATGGGACATGCTGGAGATATTTACATCATAGAAACAGACACACACTACATGTAAGGAGCCTTAAAAAAAAAATAAATCAGGGGTCCAAAGGGCCTGTCTCTTTTCCGTCTTGATCTTTAAGCCCTTGTTCAGCACCTGTCGTAGGCCAGGTTCAGAAGCAGACCCTGAAGTGAGAATTTACTTACCAGTGATTTATTAAAGAAGTGTTCTCAGGAGAGACTAGAGGGAGGGTGTGGTTAAAGCAGGACAGGGTGCTGTCCCAGGTGAAGTCCCAGCACCAGCTCTTGAGTGTGAATCACACCTCGGAATTTGTCCTGCCTCCAGCATACCTCAGCTGAGCTTTCATACTTCCACTGCAGTCAGTCGTTGGCAATGGACCCCCAGTTAATGCTTAGGCACCTCCAGCCCCCTGCACAGGCAGAGGGCTCCAATAGCTCCAAGGTAGCCTCCCAAAGCAGGTTGAAGGCAAGAGCCACTGGAAGTCAAGCACATGGAAGCTGGCGAGTGGTCATACAGAGAGGAACGGGGCCCGGGGGGTCCAGCTGGAGCTGCGACAGCACTCACTATGGTACCACCACTGATACCTAACTCGAGAATGGAAAACAAGGCATTAGGGGGAATACTTTGGTGTCAGGAAGAGAACACCAGGCTTGGGCTGGAATGCCAGCCCTGCCTGTTCTGTGCTGTGTGATCTCGAGCAAGTCTCAGCACCTCTTTGAGCTCCAGTTTCGCCATCTATAAAATCCAGATAATATGGCAAACAAACCATCACTGCCTCTCCGTGTGGTGGTGTGGTTGCAGTAGACTTATGCAGGCAAGGTGTTTTGTAAACCACCGGCCGATCCTGTCCTGGGAGACGCAGCCTGCTGTCAGCAACAAAATCAAGTCATTTTCCAAACCCAGCTTAGGCCTTCCTCCATTCCCCCCTGTGCATGCCTCCCGGTCAGCTCGCTCTCTCTCCTTAAAGGCTTGTCTAGTTGCACTGCAAGCTGTTAAAACTCCTGATTCAAAAGGACCCAATAAAATGCTTTGGGGGTGAGGGGTGGCTTGCTGGTTCCAAATAAATATACATGGAGTGGGTTGGCCCGAAATACAAAAGTCAGACCATTCCCCCCACTCCAGGCCAACAAGGACGGAGATGCATTCCCTAGCCCTGGAAGAATGGTCCAGACCTCTGAGCACTCGGCAGCCAATTCATTAAACCCTAATTGCCAGAACACCCAGCCAGGTGGTGAGGGCTGTTTGTCCAGGGCTATGTGAGAGACACTTCGGAGGAAACTATGCACATCTCACCTGGAAGCCAGCCTACACAGGACCCCTGCCCTGGGGCTGCAGCCCCGTGCCCACATCTTGCATCCTGTGGTTGGGGACCTTCCCCTTTCTCCTGGAGCCAGGCTTAAAGTCTGACCCAGATCCATGGGCTAGAAACCCAATGCACCCTCAACCTGCAGGGGAAAGCAGAAAGCGCACCTGATCCCCCAGGGCGGGTGCAAGAAGGGCTGAGAGACCACTGGCTTGTTCGATCGCATCCGCGCTATTGGCAGCCTGCCGAGCAAGAAGTACCATGGAAGCACCCTCAGCCGCGAGGACTGGCCCAGGAGCCTGAGGGCTTGGCCTGAGGCCCTGGCTTTGCTGAAGACCACTTGGGTAAGTCACCCTCTCGGGGCCTCAGCTTGCTCACCTACACAATGGGGGTAGTAACATGCCCCCGGCCTGTTCAAAGGATTGTGAGGGACAACATGGGAAGAGCTGCGCGTCTGTGCCAGTGGAGGTGGGATGAGGCTCAGGAGCAGCTCCCCCTTTTGTAGGTGAAAAGACAGGCCAGCTGGCTCCAGAACGCATACTCTTTCTGCCTTCAAGGTGAGCTCGGAGGGGGCCAAGCTACGGACAAACATTCCATCACTCATTCCTTCAGTAGGGGGCTCTGGAGCTCATCTACGCTGGGCGATGACAACACTGACGTGCTGCCCATAGGGAGCGTGTCCCCTTTCTGCTGAAGCTCTGCCTGGTCCCCAGAGGCCCCTGCCATTTATCTCCAGGCCACAGGACAAAGCCGGAGCAACTTACCAAGGCCCCGCCATGAATGAATGAACCACACTGCAAATCAGGAGGCTTCATGATGAGAACAGCAGTCACTAGTGCTGGGTCCTCAGCCTGTGCCAGGCACAGTGCTGGACACCTTAGGTCTCTTCTCTCAGTTCCCTCGGTGGTCTCATGAGACAAGGGCATTTGCTGTTCGGAGTCACCCAGCCATTGAGGAGCACCACAAGGCTCAGAGCCCACACAGTTTTCTATAATCACTCTGTTCCCGACTTGCTTGGTGACTTGGAGCAAACCGCTCCAGCCCTGGGCCTCCGTTTCCCCACATGTCAGGGAAGAACTGGCTGAGATCTCTTCCAAGTTTGACAATCCAGGGTCCTTGACCTGAGAGATGGAAGGGGGTGGGTGGCCCATGGCTGGCCTCCAGGACCCTGGAGGGACCTCCTCCCTGGAGAAGGGGACACAGAGCAGAAGGGGGAGCCCCAAAGTGGGGTCAGCCCTGCCAGACAGCTTCTCTCTGGAAGCCAAACCTCTCACTGCTGCTGAAGTAAGAGCTCCTTTGGGACCTCCCTGTGCGAGGTACTTGCTGGAAGAGGGAGCCCAGGCCCAAACTGATGAAATGTGCACTTGGGGAGGGGGCACAGGGTTCTCTTGCCTGTTTCTGACTTTTTTTTCAGTAACGTTTGTCACTGCTACCCATGAGAACAGAGACCAGAGGGAATCCCTGCAACAAGGAGAGGGTCTTCCCCATCCCTGTGCAGTAAGACTAAGCCCACAGGGGACACCTACAGTCACTGTCGGCGGGAAGGGACCGACTCTCCCTTTCTCAGGGAAGCCGCCTTCCAGCCAGGGCCACAGATGGCAAAACCCAGTGTCTTACCTGTCTCCTCTCTGCTGGGCTGAGGAGGTCTAGTGCAGGTAAAGAACTGAGATTTTCCCACCTCTTCCAAACTCCAGCCATGGACACTCACTTCTTCCACCCTGGAGCCTCTGTTCAGCCCCTGAGCTCATGGCCAGGGTCACTCACCAAGACCACACTCCTGTGAGGCCTGCCTTCAAGCATCCTTGCTGAACAGGACACCCTGGACCAGGAGCAAGCCAGAACCAAAGCCTAAACCTCGCCTCCTCCAGGAAGCCTTCCCTGATCACCACACCTTTGTCCTTTAAAGTTGTCACATGCTTAAAGACCAAGCCCCATGACTTTCATGTACCACCAGCTTGCCTTGCTCACTAATTTTGTTGCATATGGCTTGTTTAAATCCTCAGCAAGCCTGTCAGGAACTCCTAGGGAACAAGAAACACTCAATGCTTGCTCTGAAGGCCCCCTCGGTCCCTAGCACAGTGCCTGGTTTATTGAAGACACCCTATGAATGTGCATGCAAGAAATGTAGTTACAGCATCACTCTGATAAGCATTAATAAAGCACTAGCAATGATCTCCCACCCCCCTGCTATATGCTATGCTCTGGGCAAAGTATTTTACTCAATCCCAGAGCAACCAGGTGCTGTTGTTCCCACTTTACAGATGAAGAGCAGAGAGCCATGCCTTGCCCAAGGAAAGAGACAAAGCCGAACCGGCACACAAGCCTGCAGGCCCCAGAGCCACATCCGACACCACTCCCTGTGTCAAGATTAGAGACAGGTCATACCTCTGAGGTGCCTGTGATGAGGACCACCCCTCTCTGTTCTGATCTAGGAGGGGAAAGCAGAGAGTAGAGAGGTAGGTTGGCTAATGCTTTCTCCCCAAGCCTCAGCTTTGCCACACAGCTTGGTTGGTCTGGTGCATACAGTGGTACCCACTGACTACACCTCCCACCCATCTGGGCAGGCTGAATCCCCACAAGCCCGCAGAGGTCAGTTCAGCTTGGGCTCAGCAAGGGACTGGTGGCCTCTTTCTAGTTCCACAGCAAACATCCTGGAGGCCGAGACAGATTCTTCCTTGGCTTCAGTTTGCTCATCTGCAGAGTGGGGAAGGTCCCTGACCACTCAGAGGGCTGATGAATGAAAAATTAAGAAGAGGGCTGTTCCTGGCTTGGGCACCTATAGGGGTTAGCAGGGGGTTTGAGCTGGGTCCTTCCCACTCCCTCTTCTTCCCAAAAAGTAGTATTTTCCTAAGTCAGTGCTACACTGGAATAGCAGCGCCACCCTGACAGCCACCCCTGAAACAACAGGCAGATGGGGTGGTGAGCAGGGCACAGGGCACTGGTCAGTGAGGGAGGGAGACCATCTCTCTGGAAGACAGTTCAGCTAGGTTCCCCACCCAACAAGCCCTAAGCCCAGCCCTGGACCTTCTCCTTTATTTCCTCCCCTTTCCCCCAAAGCCCAGACCTGAGAGCATTCCAGATGAACTGCTTGTTTCCAAGCCAGGAAGTTTTCCAGTTTTCGGTCCAGTTCATCTGAGACTCAGGGGCCTCCAGCACAGGGTTGCCAGCATCCTGCACACACAAGGCCTATCCTATGTTTGCTGAATATGTCTGTCATCCTGTATGGTCTGGCAGGACATCCCACATGCCCAATATTCAGCTTTTGTCAATAAGTTACAAAATTTCATCTCTGAGAGCTCTTTTTCTAATTTACCTGAGCATCCTGTGTTTATATTTGCTGTATCTGGCAACGCTACACCCCAGTGTCCGGGTGTTCTGAAACCACCGACCACACCACACCTGGGTGGGGGCGGGGTGTGGTTTCTACATGGACCACGGGACCAGCTCTGTGAGTGTGTGATGTGTGTGGATGAGCGTGTGCATGTTCCCATGCTCCCTGGGCATGTGCTCTATGTGTGCATGTACAGGGAAGCCCGATCAGGACATGGCAATAAGTCATCAACTCCCAACAAAGCCTGCCAGGTGGGTGAAGACTCCTTGGGTGCCTGGGGGAGTTAAGCTAAGAAAGAAGATTTTCCAATCACCTTTCCCATTGAAATCATTCCTGTAGCTTAGGATCCCTCCTGCCAGGCCGCCCTCTGAGGGTTGGACAGAAGCGCCTGCTGGGGCCACTCTGTAGATGACATTCAACAGACACCACAGACCTGTCAGGCTGAGAAGGTCCTTTGGTCCAACGCCTTCACTGCCCAGATGAGAAAACTGAAGCCCAGAGAGGGAAAGGGACTCACTTGGCCAACACAGTCATCAGAGAAGGAGCTGGAACTGGAGTCAGGGTCTCCTGGCTCTAGTCCCACTCTGCATAAACGGACTCTTTCTAACAGCAGGGCACAGCCGAGAGAAAGCTGAACTCTGGAGATTCAGTGGCAGCCATTTGCTCCCCAAACTGACAGCATAATTGTTGTAGTGGCCAGCATTTTCTGAGCTCTCACTGCACGCTAGGCTCAGGTAACGCACATGGCAACTCCATGTCGTTGGCTTGATTATTGCCTTCATTGGAGAATGAAGAAGCAGAGGCTGAGACACTTGCCTAGTCCCACAGCTGCTAAACGAGCGACCACTTCAAGCAGACATGCTCTTGGGACCGTGGCAGGAAACTGGATTCCTCACGCTAAATAAACAGCTCCTTCGGGGGTCTGCAGGCCAGCATGAGTGAGGTTCCGTTAAGATGGACCACAACGTCATCACCAGGGTCAGAACCCTTCCTCTCCAAGCTAAGGGCACCTCCATCACCTAGCCACGCCTCCTCTGGCTCAAGCCATTCATTTCAGCTACGGTTTCTAAACCCGCCTCCTTGAGAGATTTTCCAAGACTGACACCCCAGACAGGGAGCGCAGTGACCTGTTCCTACCCGGTAAACTCTGCCTTTCAGCTCGCCCCTTGCGACAAGACCCCTTCTCTCCTCTTTTTCTGGTTACACGCCCCTCCCAGACACCGCCCACCTCTGCCCTCCCACCGCCCTCCGCTCAGTCCAGCCACTTCATTCAGCAGCCCTCGGTCCCAGCGGCCCCAACACCACACAGGTGTACTGTGTACTCACTTGCTTTCAGGATAGTAAGTAGTTTTTTGGTGGGCAGCCAGTAAAGGGGACTGGATACAGCAGAGAGGGGTACACAGCCCCTCCCCAGGGGACTGCCCTGGGCATGTTATCGAGTGCTCCTGAAACCCAACGCCAGGCCCGGTGGGGCAGCCAGGTGTGCCCCAGACAAGGCTGCTTTACCGCTCCTGGAGGAGGCCTCCCCCACCCGCCCGCCCCAGTGTGGAGGGAAGGGGGCGTGGCTAAGGGGCTCTGCTTTCTGCAGTCTGGGCTGCCCGGCTGCTCCGCCAGGTGGGATCTCGCCGCCTAGGATCCTCTGGCTGGATTTGCTTGCTCCCCCTCCTCGCTCCTCTGAGAACCTAAATCTGCGGCTTGGCCTTGCCCCCTGCCCTCCATTATGCTCCCCATCACTCCCCATCTTTCACCCGACGCTCCAGGGTCAGTCGCGGTGACTCTCCTCTGACTTACCTCTTCATCCCTCCCTGTACCCTGCTCCCCAAAACCTCCCCTGAGCCCCCCATCTCCCTAAGTTCTCCTCCCCAGTCTGAGCCTGTCGCTCTTTGGTACAGGCTGCAGACGGGCTTGTCCGAAGCCAGACAGCACCTCAGCTGACATCCCCGCTTTGTCGCTTTCACACTGGCCATGTGCCGTGGGCAAAACTCTGCCTCTCTGAGCCCCGTGTTTTCATCCATAAGACAGGAGCACAGTGGAGTGGATGGAATGAAATGAAGTCATGCGCGTGAAGTTCAGGGCCCTGCACAAAACGCACCAGTGACCCTCACACAGGAGCTTGTAACATACCCACATTCTGAAGCAGCCCTCTCCCGGCCATCTTGACTCTTGTAATTGATGGCTGCCCTGGTATCGAGTGTTTACTGTTTTATTTTTCCATTACAATTTGTTTTTACTTCCCATGTATCATTAATTAAGTTTCATTATATTCCCTGTGGGCCACCTCAAGTATTTTTTGTCATGAGGCAGGAAAGACAGACCCACGGAGACATGCAGAGATGGGAGAGGAGAGACACAAAAAGGCCAGGGTTGAGGGAGGGAACTGGGAGGCAAGAGCAGGAGGTAAGGGAGGAAAGATTGAGCCGCGCTGGCCGGAACTGGGTACCAAGGAGTGACTGGGATGGGTCACTCCCACGTGCATTCTTAGAGCCTGTTGGATTTATCTGCTTAGAGAAAGGTAGCTATTTGGGCAACAGGATAAGGAAATGATGGCAGGCTCTGTGTGGAAAGAGTGCTGGCTGGGAAAACTGGGTAGACTTCCTGGAGGTGGAGGGCCTGAAGCTAGCCCTCAAAGGGCTAGAAGGGAGTGGTACATAGTAAGAGGACAGAGAGAGGCATTTTAGGACCATGTGAGCAAAGGCTGAGACCAGGAACTTAAAAGAAAACCCCAGCAGAAAAACTCCCCAACCCTGTTCCATTTTCCCAACACACATCCATATACACATATCCACACACCCATGGATACCCATACATACTCTCACCCATACACTCACTCACACACCCATACACACCCAAATACACACATCCATATACACATACACATACCCATGCATGCACACTCACACCCCACACACACACCCATATACACATACACACATCCATATACATACACACACACAGCCATGCACACCTATGTACACACTCACACACACCTATGGCTCTCTGAGGGAGTGCCCCCTCCTCGGGGCACCCACAGTGTCACCCACACATGCCTGACAAAGTCCTGGGTCCTTCCCTGGCTGAGGCCCTGTGGACACTTTCAGGCCAGACCTGGCACCCGCTGCTGCCTGACCATGAGTGCTTCTCAGAGGCCGCTGGGAGAGCTCAAAACACAAACAAGGGTGGAAGAAACTGAGAGGTGGCCCATGGGGGTGACAGTGGGGAGGGACTGCTCAGTGAGTCACCAGGACATCCTGATTGGAGGGTCCAGAAACTCCAGACACATACCACAACTGTTTCATCCCTCCCCACACGTGTCCCTCCCCCACGGGGCCCGCCTGGGGCACCCAGAGGTGCTGCAGATCAGACTCCCAAGGGTCAGCCTAGAATGCCATCCAGCCCTGCTCATCAGAGGCCTAAGTCTCCCCAAAACCCCCCGGGAGCCAGCCTGGCCCTCCACAGCAGGAGCGATCCGGTTCCCGTCCGCCTCTCCAGCACAGGTAACAACAACGCTCTGGAGGCAACTCGAGAGGTTGGCGCCTTGAAATAGAGAAGGAGGTCGAGAGAAACATTTCCTGACTTTCAAAAGGAACAGTTTGGGATAATTAATCAACTCATCACCAACACCAAGGGATTGTTTCATATCAGAAGACATATAATTAAGGAAACAATAGAAGGCTTGTTGTGTATTTTGTTCCTCAAGAATGCTAATTATGCTTAGCAGCCTGACACATCCAAAGGTTCTTCCCCAATATTTAGAAATCAAACAGAAGTTGGCTGCAAGGGATCTCTATACCTAGACTCAGAACAGGGAGGGTCGTGGAGCAAGACAGGCCTCCGACAGGTCTTTTGGACTGGAGTTGCTGCACCAGTGACGAAAGGCACTTGCAATTACTAAACTGCACTCAGTGTTGCTTAATTACACCTTCGGACCAGCACCTAATTTGCTTAGGGTGCAACTGAGCTGCTGTGGGTGTAATTACTTGCCACCGGCGCTACTTAACAATGCAGCCACAGCCTGGAGAAACTGGGAGCCATGCTCAGTTCTGCTCAGAGAGGCTGTGGCCCCATGGCTGTGGTTTCCAAGGTCCGGACCCTGGCAGACCAGAATAAAGAAAGGTAGCCCTGGCCCAGCTGCCCCCTGGAAGCAACCCAGGTTCCAGGGAGCTCAGAAATGTCCATCTGGAGGTGTACAGAGAGCAACTGGGAGGACTCTCCTGAGCTGACCTCCCCCACCCCCCTGGGTGGGTCCTTCCTCCGCTGCCCCCGCAAGCAGGCGACTCTGGAGTGGGACAGTGACCCTGCCCAGGCTCTGCCTCAGCTATCCTGGTAGTCCCTGCTGGAGCCTGGCTTCCATGGGAATTCCATGCTGAGATACAACCTGGGAAGTAGTGGCTAGAGGTGCTGGTATCCAAGGGGATAGGCACATGATCACAGGCCCCAAGGCCCCAGGTAAAGAGCAAACCCCCCTCCTGAGACCCCTTGAGCCCTGCTAATACGTGTGGTATGGCCAGTCTGGCAGCATCAAGATCCCTGGTTCACACAAAGGAAGCGGGGGATGTGAGGGGGGTACCCACATCAGCCTCAAACACACAGATGGAAGGAAGACACGTGTTTGCAGATGGGCCCACCATCGCCCCAAGGAAAGTAGCATTATCACGGAATCACGGTATTGTGGTTAAGCTTTTAAAGGAATCCTGTGAGAGATACATCCCAAATCTGTCACTAGTGAAAAGATGCAATGTCTGCAATTTGCTTCAAATTAATGACAGGATGGGGCATGCTTGGAAAAGACAGATGGGACAAGAATTAGTCAATACCTTGTATTAGTTTGCCATGGCTGCTGTAACAATGTAGCACAATCTGGGTGGTTTAAACAGCAGAAATTTATTTTCTCCCAGTTCTGGAGACTAGAAGTCCAAGCTCAAGGTGTTAACAGGGATGGTCCTTCCAGAGGGTCCTAAAGGAAGGGTCTGTTCCAGGGATCACTCCTTGGCTGTAGAGGGCTGCTCCCCGCCCTCTCCATCATCACACCATCTTCCCTCTGTCTGTCTGGCCCAAATTTCCCCTTTTTATAACAACACCAGTCATAACGGATCATGGCTCATGAAAATGATCTCATTTTAACTCGATAACCCTACCTCCAAATAAGGTCACATTCAGAGGTGATGGGGGTCAGGGCTTCAACGTATGAACGAGGGCGCACAATTCCACTTACACCATAATTGTTGGAGATGATGAAGTACACATTACACTATTCTTTCTCCAGCTGTATAAGTCTGCATTTTTTTTTTCACGATGATGGAAGAAAATGAGGGGAAGAAATGCTTCAAACAGTTACCGTGTCACCAGATCAAATCCAAGGAGATGAGACTTGCTCTCCAGGGCACGAAGAAAATCCTGAAACTCAAAAAGAAGAAAGAAAGAGAGAGAGAGAAAGGGAGGAAGGGAAGAAGGGAGAGGGAGGGAGGGAGGGAAGGAAGAAAGACCTGAAACTCAGAGCTTTTTCAGAAGATACCAGAAGGCAACTTTGTGAGGTAGTGAGCTTCCCAGTTCCGGAAATATCCGAGCCCAGTCTGCATGACCACCAGTGGGGCCTTCTGCAGGATTTTTTCTTTTGGGGGAAAACTGGCCTGGCAAACTTCGATGACTCTGCCCAACGCTTGGTTGCGTTGCCAAAAATGCCAGCACTGTCTTGTTCTGCATTACCAGAAGTATAGAGCCCAGAACACAGATAGCATGTTCTCCTTAGAACTGAAGGGAACCACCTGGATCCAGGTGCTCCATTCTGGGAGCCTTACTGCAAAGGGAACACTAAGCATTTAAGAACTATAGGGCTACACCTGGAGGGGAGCAGCCAGATGCTGAAGGAGCTGGAAACCACACACAGCATTTAAGAACATTCCTTTTGCCTCCCCCTAGAAAGGTTATAAGCTACTTTGAACAAATTAGACACATCTTTTATGCACTTATATTATGCGAATGATAGTTCACACACTCTCTTTGCTTTTATCAATGGGCATTTACATATGTTAAAGATCCCATTTTAGAACGTAAATTATGCTTCATTCTTTTTAACTGCTGCATAACATCCTACTCTAGGCTATTTATTTTACTAATCCCTTACCAATGGACATTTAGATTGCTTCAACTATTTCCCTACAGCATACAACAGTGATTATTAGCTCCGTGCATATGTCATTTCACATAAATGAGAATATCTGTGCAACAAATTCCTACAAGTAAAAGAGAGGGAGGAAGGAAGGGAGGGGAAAAGGAAGGGAGGGAGAGAGAGAGGGAGGAAAGAGAGAGGGAAGAGAGGGAGGGAGGGGAAAGAGGGAGAGAGGGAGGAAATTGATGCCCAGAGAAAGGGTGGGCTCAGGGAAATGGCTTCCTGGAGACAAACACAATCAGGCAGCAGAAAGGGCACAGGTTGGGGTGGGGCTATGCTGGTTCCTATCTCTTTACTGTCACCCTCCTCCCATCCCGGCTTCATCCGTGTGACTGGTAGGAGAGAACACATCAGCTGCCAGGGATGGAGAGAAAGCAGGCCTCTCGCTCTCCAGGTGCTCTCCATTGCCCCATGAGTCTGCACTAGAAAGAGAGACCAGAGAGGGCAGTGGGCAGGAGGGCGGTAACCGGAACCTGACCTAAGGGGGGGGGCAAATTGATATAGTGCTTATAAAGTGCTGGCACACAGTAGGTGTCTGGAACAGAAGCAACAGCCACTCATCCCCTGCCCACAAGTTGGCCCACAAGCTAGCACAGATGCAGGGGAGAAGAGGAAGCTTCAGAGATGAGCATCAGGTGGGACGCAGATTCACAGAGGCTCCTGGCCCTACCTGTGTCCTTTCCCAGGGCCACGACTCAAGTGACCCCACCAGACTCTTCTTCCAAGACTGCACGTGTCCATATAGAACCCATCCAGAGAGCCAACAGGCGACGAGTAACTGAGGACCTATGTCATCGGTCCACACACAGTGCACGCATGCACGCTGATCTAACCACTTCTCTTTCTCTACCCTCCTGAGAACTGTCACATATTCTAAGTGAAACCTCCTTTCCAGCTGGGCAAACTCAAGCTTTTGGGGGCGGCCGGCTGTATGGGAGGCAGGGCGTGTGGGAAAGGAGGGGCCCTGAAAGTGCTCTGGCGTGCCACGGCTTTAGCAGTGACTGCACGCACACCAGGGCCTCTGGAGCTGAATAAGTCCCCTCTGTGCTGCCCCTAGACGACAAGTAGGGAAAGTGACATCTGAGTCAATATGGCATCATTTCCTTAATGAAGCAGCGGGCTTCCACTTGAAGTGATCTACAGTATTAGACACCACTTCTGTTTTTCATGGAAGACATAATTGCCATCGTTTAGAGTGAGGGACAAGGGCAGCAGGGAGGGAGAAGGCAGGGCGAGCCCTTCAGGAGGCAGACCACTTGGGCAAAGGGGGTGCTGTGAGGCTGGGGGAGCCAGAACAGAGAAGCCAGCTGTGCCCCCCACCCCTTACCCAGCCTCCACCAACACACTCAGACATGCCCCCTCATCATGATCACACCTGTGCTCCCACACACACTCACACAGGCACTTGCAGGCTCTCACCCACACACAAAAAACAAATGTTCACAGTCACTCACTCTCAAGCATTTGTACACACACACACACACACACACACACACACACACGCAGTCCCGGCCACTCAGCCTCACTCACCCCTGGTTACCAGCCTTTTGCATGACGTTCAGGTACTTTGTGGTAGCAGAAAGCGGGGGCTGTTGCGTTCAGCACCTCCATGCTGGGGAAGGGGCAGGGGCGGTCCCCAGCTAGGTGCCCACCAGGCAAGTAGGAACTGCTCAGAACAAAACTGACTCTTAATAATAAAGAATCCTTCAATAATGTCACACCCAACACACAGAATCCCCTCCAGAGCGCTGGCGAGCAGGATAGATTGTGCACTGCCTAAGAGATGGGAGTGTGGGGTTCGCTCAAATCCAGCTCACATTTCACTCCCTAATTCACAGGGCAACCATCCGCCAGGAAGAAAAGATGCCTTTTCCTAAGCTTTGCAGGCGTGGTGCGGGCTACAGCAGCCCTATTCCTCTATGGCCAGTGCGCACATCTACACTCCCATGTACGTGATCCACATGCCCGAGGTTACATTCTAGGCAAGCACACTTAGGTGCCACCACTCATGCCTCTGTGGTCACCAGCATGCAAAGTACATGGCAAAATCAGGCCCAAAACTCTCATCCTTACCATACTCACTCTCAAGAACCCAGTCACAGATTCTCTTGGCTCGTCCTTGGTCGGGGGTCCTGAACCCCAAGGAATCCTGCCTTAAGAACAGGATCCATTGACCAGGCAGGTTTCCCCCAAATGACTCCACCTGTCCCCTCTTGCCTGGCACCAGAAAGAGGCTACTGCCCAAATAGTCCCAGCCGAGGTGAGAGGCCAGGTACTGTGGGACCCATGAAGTAGCCAAAACATGGCCCACCCACCTCTTGTGTCTGCAGTGGGTGTGTGGGTGTCTGGGGGAAAGTGAAGCTCTGCCCCCAGAAAGTCCTGGCTCCCACCTGTCAGGACATTGCAGCCCCTGGGAGGCAAATAGGGGAGAGGCCACGTTCACATTCATGATTTGTAAGTTCTTATTTCTAGGCCACGCCCTCTAAATAAGGCTGTGGGGCCCAAACAACCCAACCCCCAGGTGAAATTTTACTTGTTCAGAGAACACAGGGGAAAGGCCACAGGCAGGCCTTGGGATACCTAGCGGTAATGACAAATCCTAAAACTTTCCTTATCTTCTATGGGCCTCCCGACAAGAAAGGCTCTCCAGCCTAAAGAGTTCTGGATGGGGGCTGGGGGCACAGTGCTCTGAAAGGGCTGGGAGAGGATGGGTAAGGAAGAGCCAGCCCACATCTTCCTTCTAGTTGCCCCCACCCCTCACACACACACAGGATAGGGTCTAGCCCCTTGGGCACCCGCTGACCTAGGTTTGGGGTGAGCAGTCTCTGGTGCTTCCCTGCCTTCCCCACCCCAGCTCCAGACCAGCTCCTCTGGTTTAGGGGAGAACGGGAGGGGCATATACGTACACTGGGGAGCAGAGCAAAGCCCGAGAGAGTGACCCCGTTTCTGAATGAAATTGAGCTGCCATTTTCATCTTCTTCCCAAATGTCAGCAGCGTTCGATCAGATTAGGAGCTAATCTCTTGCCAAAATTCATTTCGGAACAAAAGAGGTGGGTGTGGGTGGGGTGGAGGTTTATTGTTTGTTTCAGTATTAACCCCCCTCTCACTTTTTCCCTGTGACTGGAGCGGGAGTGGGGGTTAAAATCGGAACAGACAGCACTGAGGCCCAGAGGAGGCCTAGGGGAGGTCGGACGGCACCCGAGGGCAGGTGCGGCCCGAGCTTTGCAGTAGCGCTCCAAGGGCGGCAGGGCTGTGACCTGAATGCTCTGATGGCCCCTAGGCCCTGGGGTGTGCCTGGGGAGTCCTTGGCCTCGAGAGGAAAGAAGCTCTTGGCTAGAGCGGGCAGGACCCCAGGGACAGGCACTTCGAGGGCCTCGATGCCTGCACCGCATCCTGCCAGCAAGACCGAGGTTCCTCCCCAATCACCAGTGTTTCTCCTCCCCACCCTGGCCTTACCAGCCTCTCACCCGGCGGGCCACGGTGGTAAAAGGGAAAGGGAGGGGCAACTGCGACCTAAAGAGAGAGGAGGAACAGGGGAAATAAACGCCCAAATGAACTGGTCAGTACCTTGCAGGAGGCCTCATTTGACAAGTGACCAGAACACAGCCGCTGGCCTGAATGCATAATTACCCCCAAGTGAAAATTCCCCATCTAATTTGATATTTGGTTCTTTGCAGAAGCTATAGCCTTCGTAAATAAAATACAAAGTAAGAAACCTAATCCCGCCTGCTAGAATGTTTAATTCATCATTATGC
Organism: Macrotus californicus; assembly: GCA_007922815.1. Classification (NCBI taxonomy): domain Eukaryota; kingdom Metazoa; phylum Chordata; class Mammalia; order Chiroptera; family Phyllostomidae; genus Macrotus; species Macrotus californicus. Next base: position 57,637 of record VMDR010001480.1, on the reverse strand, counting down.
GAGCTAATTGGAAGGTGATTATATGGTAATTGCTCATTAGTGGTGTATATTTATCGCTGTACCTTATGTCAAGGCCATGGGAATTGTGTAGAGTCTGTTCTCTCATTTCAAGGATCAATTTCAGAAGCAGGAGCAAAGCAGGCAAGATCAAGTTCTTCCTGACGTCAGGGTCCAGCTGAGGGCTAGGGAGACCCGCCATATATATAGGGCCTGGAGCAGGCTGCGGACAGGGGCAGCTTGGGGCTGGACTGAGCCCAGAGTCTGGAGGAACCGGACAGCCAGGCAAAGCTGGTCCTCCCAGAAAGAGAGAGGACAGGTGGGGGGCTGGGGACCCTGGGCCATTTTTAAAAGGACCCTATCCTCATCCCAGGCACCTCCCAGGCCTTTCAGGTGCATCTTGGTCTCTGGGCTTATTCCGGAGAAAACCCTGCGCTTTCTCTCCAGCTTCTCCAGTCCTGTGTGGAGAGGCAGTAGCTGTGGGTTAGAGAGGGAGAACGGGAGCAGGAAGGTGAGGTTTAACTTGGACAGAAAGATCAAAATTACAGCGGCGGAGAACTGGGCTCGCTCCCTCATACGACCCCTGAAGAGTCGGGCAACTCCCAACTTCCAGCAAAATTCTCCCAGTTCCCCCACCCAGCGAAGCGGGGTGCTGGCCTGCCGGCAGTGCCTGGTTAATGCCTAGGGAGGAGGGGGTCAGAGTCTCTGCGGGGTTGATGGAGAGACAAGGACAACTGAACTCGAAGCAGGAAGAAAGGCCGTGAGCCCAACCCAGCCCCAAGGCGAGTGCCTGAGCTGGGAACTTGGGGGAGGCAAGAAGGCAGATATGGAATCCCCAGGGTGTGGAGGAAAGAGGTGGGCTCACCCTGCAGGCGGCGATGGGGACAAACAGGAGGCCGGCCGCGAGCCTCGGCAGTTAGATGGATCCGGCCCGGGCACCTGGAGACCAGCCTCCCGCCCAGCATCCTTGCACGTGGGCGCAATCTTGGGCGCGCTCTGGCGCCCCCTCAGAAGAGTGCGACGCGCCTTTGCCCTGCCGGGACCCCCCGCCCATGGCGCCTGGCATTCCTGCTGGCAGCCCCAGCCCCCCCCCCCCCCAAGTCCCCGCTCCACAGCGGGCAACAGGCACTAATGAACAAAAGGCCAATTAGACGCTGGGGCGCGGCTGATGAATGGACCTTTCGCTTTCAAGTGTGGCATCGCTTCGCTTCGGGTTTCCTGGTGTACAGGGTCTCGCCGGGAGATGCAGCCTCCCGGAGCGGGGTCACGGCTGGGGTCAACGAGTTCTCAAAACTCCCACTTCCCCCAAGCTACGCGGCTGGTTTGGGGAAGTAAATTAGACGGCGCGGGAGCGGAGCCGCGGACCAGGCGCGCCTATGGCCCGCAGTTCGGCCTCGCGGGCCCGCGGCCCAGCTCTTTAGACCCGTTTCTCCTTCCGCCGGGCCCGCGGCTGCTCGGAAGAGGCAACAAGTAAATCAAACGCTCACTGCTGGAATAATAAATGCCGGCCTAGAAAAATGCAGTCACGAAAAACGACCTTTGTTTGCCAAAGTTCGGAGCGAATGGTGCGCTGTGGGAACAATACCAGAACCCAGGCCTCCTCACTAGACATACACACACACACACACACACACACACACGCACGCACGCCCGCACGCCCGCACGCGCTTCGATCCTGAAACACGCAAATGCGGCCCGGGCGCTGGCCTGGGCACCTTCACGCGGGAACCCCCACCCAAACACAGAGAAATGGTACCGCGAGTGACACCCACCCTGAGGCCGTTCCCATCGTCTGAGATCTACAACTACAGCCAGACCCACAGGGCGCACTGCGCGAGGGGTGGCGCACAACTTCTTTGCACACGCGCGTTTCTACACCTTTCTAGGCACTCTGATTACAGCAGCACAACCAGCTAGCTGCACGTTCTGGTCCTAACTCAACACAGTCTCGACGCACAAGGAGAGCTGGACAGCCCGACACAATCCACACAAGCAGCACTGGTCTCTCCACCCTCCAACTCACGCAGGTGGCACGCGCAGTTAGCACCTACACACCCGGACTTAAGTCCTGGCGCAGACACACCGTCCCATCTCCGCGCAAACAACTGTTTCACAGACCTAACTCAAACACGCGACCTATGCGAGCACGCAAGCACAGCTTTTCACCCTAGCTCGCATCCACACCCTTATTTCCACTTGCATCTGCACACACGCCGGCAGCCCGACCCAGACGCCCCCTCCGCGGAGCGGGGCCCCGGGCCAGGTCTCCCAGCCGCCAGGATCCCTCCCCAAGCGGCCCGAGAGTCCGAGAGTTTGTTTTCCTGCTACTCGAGGCGGGGACGGGGAGGAGCCGAGGTTCCCAAGGCCGCGCGCAGGCCCGAGCCCCCTTTCTGCCTGGCCCGCTTGGCCCGGCTTTCTGCCTACCACAATCCGCCCCTAGCACAAAAGTGGCCCGGCAGGTTCTCGGCCGTCGCCAACGCTCCCGCTTCGGCTCGGCTTGTCTGCCAGGAACAGAGCCGGAGGGAGCTGAGGGCACCGGACATCCAGAAGAGAAGCAGAAACCGGTAACTGCCCGGAGAAGGGGGTCCAAGGTTTCTCCCACCCCGGGAGTTTCTGTTGCCTTGAACCCCCGTCCCCGACTCCCGGGTTCTGGGCTGCGCAGAGGAACAGGGTCCCAAACCCCAAAGGCTGGCTGAACTCACGTGTACCTCGCAGGAAGGAGAATGTAGCCGCAGCACACAGGCCATACACACTGGGTCTGACTCCCACAGGCAAATGAACACCGAGAGCCTACGCCTCTCCTCTCCCCAAATCCACTAGGCACTGGGGAACGCACAGGGAAGGCCCACAAGTAACCAACAAGGGAGCAAGATGTGGATAAAACGTGTAAAATACACCCCAGTTCAGGGTGACACGCAGGACACAAGGCAACATGGATGCGATTCGACATGTTCAGGGAGGAACACAGAGCCTGGCCGTCGATGCCCACAGAGCCTTGCCAGGGGCATCCAGGCCTGGCACCCATGAAACACGAGAGAGGACCCAGACCGGGGGCACATAGCTTCCACGCACCCCTTGTCCCAAAGGCTGCAGCCCAGCCCGTGTTTGAGGCACTGCCAAGGGGACGCAGTCATAAGGCACGCGAGCTCGCCCACACCCTGCCCTGCGCCCAGCGCCCAGATAGTCATCGTGGGATGGCATCTCGCAAATATTTATATTCCTCAGCGCCACTGCAGCCCGCGTCCACATTAGACACTCTAATCCTGCCACTTTAAATAGATGAATTAATAAAGCAAACGAGCGGCTAATAAGCTGACTGTCCTGCCTTTTTGAGGTGGGGGAAGGACTCGAAAGTGCGCCAAATTTGTTTGCAGTGGATCAAGGCGAGCCGCCTCTGCTTCACTTTCTTTATCTTAATTCCGACTTGAAAAGATATAATTATCTAGTTTGAACAGAGCTGCTATCAAATCCTTCTTTGGGCCGGGAAGGGGGGCGTTGGAGTGGATTGCGGCCCTCTGAGCCGCTTGGTGCAGCCGGAGATAGCGCGTAATGAAGATGTGGAGGCCCGAGATACAAAGGGCATTAACCTCATTAGCATGAAACCTTTTCTTCTTACCATTGTGGGACCCTTTCAGCCGCCTAATCCCCCCTATTTTCAAAGCTTGGTTTGTAATAAAGCTTTTAGGGTTTTTTTCAAAGCTAATGGTATTCTCTGATGATTTTATTGCTGTTACACTACATAGGACGTTTACCAAAAAAAAAAAAAAAAAAAATCTTTGTCACTCTCTCCCTTTTCTTGTACTTAAAAAAAAGTATATGGTTGTGCAGAAATAAACCTGTTATCCAACTGGGAGATTTTCTTCTGAAAAGCCAGTCTGAATTTTAGCAGATCTGTGCTCCACGTTTGAGGTACTGTGTCTGGGCTTGGGCAAGTGGGTAGAAGGCAAAGGTAACTTATGTAGACAAAGGGGTGCGGCACTGTAGCGCTGACTGCACAGCCCCTCAGGACAGCCATCGGTCACCGAGGTCTTGCTGTCAATGCGGCTGGAAACCCCACTTGAGTTTCCAGGAGAGTTGGGGCAGCACCAGTTCCTTCCAGAGACAAGCAGGGTCTCCTGAGACAGGTCCCGGCTCACCCTGGCACCCTCCTGCATTCATGTGTCCCTACAACACACACACCTTCCCTGAGGAGTCTGCATGAAAATGCACCTTGAACAGCCAGGGTTCTCGAGAGGAACGGACACAGAGGGAAAAAGAGGGGAGAGAGGCAGAGATAGATTCAAAAAAAATAAAAGAGGGAGAAAGACCAAGAATGAATTCCACTTTAGAAGAGGGAAGGGAAGGGGGGAAAAAAAAAAAAAAGAAAGAAAAATTTCCATAGTGCCCTATAGTCCCCACACGTGCACAGAATGTCTAATCTTAACTTTTCAAGGCAGGATGTTAACAAAGCTTGTATTTTTGCCCTGCATTGTAACTTGGCCTTATCACAGTGTAAAGGGTGGGGAGATTGTCCTAAATTATGTCCAGGCAGCCCCCCTGGATCCATGGATTAAGAGATTAAAGGAGACCACTGGGCAAGGCCTCCTCTTTCCCCTTCATATTCCTGGTATGATAATTGCTTAAACTGATTTGCACTTTCACAAAAGCTCGCAGGACGCTTTGTAGCTCGAACAGAACAGACGAGGTTTCTCTATCAATGGAAATAAAACTGATTAATGCAGCCTATCAGGATAAGAAGCAAATGAAGCATGCAAAAACAACCTCGTACCCCCAGAAGGGGGAAGAAGGGGGAGCTAAGTTTCCTTCAAGACTGGTTACAACTTTTTCTTTAATGTTAAAATCAAGAGTTGGAGGTTTCTCAGAAAGCTTGCCTTATAAGGCTGCTGAGGCCCTTGGGCCTGCCTCACCACCTTGGGCAGATTGGGGGCAGAGAGAGAGAGAGAAAGGAAAGAAAGAAAGGAAGAAGGGAGAGAGAGAGATACAGAGATTGAGAGAGAGAGAGAGAGAGAGAGAGACTTGCACTTTGGGGTTTAAAGTCAGAAACAGTTTTAAAATCCCCGGATTCTGATTCTGCTAGGTGTTACCCTCAATCCTGGAAGAATATTCTTCAATACATAACTATGTATCTAGATTTTTAAAAGGTAACTAGAGGTTAAAAGAAGCAGGCATTTTTAACCTGCAATTGAAACTAAACTCCCTCAGTAGGCCTTGCAATGGGCAAAGATCTAGCTGGAAAAACTTTTCTCCCATCCCTTTTCTGAAGGACTTAGGTTTTCTTAATCCTCTCCCCTTTCCGCCCTCATCTCTCTTTAAAATGCCCAAGAATCCATCAGTCTGGCCCTTTTGTGGGTGGGAAGGCTGGGTTTCTTGAGCCTAGTTGGGGAAGGACCACACTCAAATTATTGGACATACTTTTTTAAGACAAAAAGTTTCCTTCGGTTTCCCAAGACGACTACTCTGAGGGCATATTGATAAATCTTTATTGACAAAATATTGACATTGACATACTTCTTGGAAGTATATAGTGTGTTAGAATTCTAACAAATTAACACAAAACACAAAAATATTTACATTCTGGTATAGAAGACATTAAGGAAGCATTTGTCACTCTCTTTAGTAAGTCTATGATCTTGGAATAGAAACTCAGTGCTTGAAAACTTGCCGCCGGGTCTTTGGCCACACTTAACTTCATCCCCGCTCACTACAGTCCTTCGGTTTTCGCAACAGACAGATTCAAAGTTTGGAATGGCCTTCACAGTAAATGGTTGAACTCGGCCAATATCTCCAACCACTAAAAGGAGTTTGCTTCATGGTTCTAAGCCTTGGGATGTTAGGAAAGGGAATGTCCAAGAAATACAATTAATTTGGGTGGTTTTTTTCCAACACAATGACTGACTCCTCCAGTGGCCCCCTCCCCAGCCCCCCCAGCCCCCCGTCCGGCTCCCCCATTTCTCTGTAAGAGGACCACTATTGCTGAGCCTACTTCACTTTGCTTTCACGACCACTTCGACGTCAGAAGGTATCAAAACGTGTTTACAGACTGCACACTTCTCGAAAAAAAAAAAATCCAAATGAAAAGCACACAGAACCTGTCTTTAAAAGGAAAAGAGAATCACAATTCATTTTGTCTTTAGACGCCATTCGCCCAACAACTGCTACATGCAATTCGAGTTTTTGAACAGGTGTGGGATGGGGCTGGATATGAAATTTCGATCGTTATTGTACTAATTATCTTTTAAAGATTGGGGAACAACACTGCGAAGTGCAAAATAGAAAGTCCTGTGTCTGGTTGGGTTTTTTCTTTTACCATCATTATTATCATCATTTTTTTTTTAATCGGACTGCGATAAACGGAATACCTGCCAATCATCCTGTCTCGCTGGCTTGGCGTTTGACTGACAGCTCCCCTTGTCAGACTGCCTTCCGCTTGGCCACATTTGGATCTCTCTCTCTCTCTCTCTCTCTCTCTCTCTTTCTCTCTCTCTCTCTCTGTCTCACCCAACTGCCTCTTTAGACAAGGGTTGCGTGTCGATCAAGGAGCCTCTGTCCTCTGCCTTCTTGGCGCGCCCTCCGATCGATCCGGACCCTGCGCGCTCGCTGCCCAAAGTCTGCGTCGCTCCGCTGCCGTCTCTCTGATTCCCTCTCCCATTCTCGGTGCATGTGTGTGTGCGGTTTGTTTTTGTTTGCAGGGTTTTTTTCCCTTCTTCCCCTCCTCTCCCTGTCTGTTTTGCTCCGTGTAGTCCGTTTCTGTGGGGTTCGGTTTGTGTTTTTAATCATCTGAGGTTACATCTATTTCCTCGGGACTCGCCTGCTTGGTGGCGATTCTCCACCGGTTAATATGATGCGTCCCTTTTTTCTTTTGTTGGGAATCTGAACCTTCTTCCTCCAGCTTCTGTCTTTTGAACTTGGTCCTTCGGTTCTGAAACCATACTTTTACCTGCGGGCCAAAGGCAGAAGGGGCGCGTTAGTCCCTGCGTGGCGCCATCCTATCTCTTCTGCCTTTGCCCCGCTCAGACTCCGACTGAAATGCGAAGGCCCAGTCCCCCAGCGCGTGTCCTCGGGCCAGCCTCTGCATGGCCTCCCTTCAGGGAGCAGGGCGGGTGGGAAGCCTGGCTCCCTGCCCTGGCCCTCCCGAGTCACTTTCCCCGGCGAGGGCCCAGAGTGCACAGACAGCCCTTCTCGCCCCGCCCTGCACGGGACACCCACATTCCGCTGAGAACAAAAGCCTTGCAAAGCACGAGAAACCCCTATACAAATAATAAGTAAAGAAAAATAAAAAGAGACATGTCCCTAACTCCTCAACTTAGCCAGTGCAGCGAAGACCTCACGCCAGCTGCTGCAGCTTCCTGCAGGGCCCAGTGTGCTTTCTGTTTTCCCTCCGTTTCCGCAGCATTGCCTAAATATAGCGCCTCCTCTGCGAGGCCTGGGCCCTGGGTAGGCAGTCCAGGTTCGCCTGAGCTTCCTTCTCCTGGCCCAGGATTCTTGCAGGTGAGCAAGAGTGGGTGGCAGGGGGTGCCGGAGGAAGCCAGGAGGGACACAGGGTGCAGAAGCCTAGGGACCAACCCAGCTATTCTGCTGCAGTTAGGGAAAGAGGTTCAAAAGTGAAAGCTTCTGAAAGACCTCCGGAAAAAAGAGAAAGAAAGAGACTGAGAAAGAGGAGAGAAGGGAGGAAGACACTCCTCTTGCTCCCTCCTGACCAGTTGCAGGGCAGGACAGGGCCAAGCTCCTACCCTGGCCACATCACTTCCTACCAGGGCTCCTCTGGCAGCCTGGCCCCTGTAGGGTGGCTGCTAGAGGTCTGAGGATCAATGAGGCAAGGGACTCACTCAGCTGCAATCCCCACGGCCCTCTGGGGAAGCTGGGTGGAGGAGGGTCCCCAATCAGTGAGCAGACCAGACAGTGACACTGTCCAAGCTTTCCACCAGCGAGGTGCAGGTAAAGGAAATAAATGGTGGTGACTGCGCCTCTCATGCCCACAGACCTGTCCTATCCTGACAGCACCACCACAGGCCATTGCGGTCCCCTCTACTCCCTCCTTTGAGAGTTCAGACCAGGTCTCCGCTTACTTTGCCCGCATGCCCAGTCCCCCCAAGTGCCCCACGGAAAAGCAGAGCTAGAACAAGGCTGAGTTTAATTTGCTTTGAGTTTGCTAATTGAGGGGAGGACGGTTCATTTCTCCCCGGCGCTCGCCCAGGGCGCACGTCCCGGCGCTCGGGGCTTGACACACACACAAAGACTGCAGGCAGCGTGGGCAGCGAGGCGGACAAAGACCACCGCCGCCTTGACTCTCCAGGAGAAATCAGCCGGCCGTGCCTTGTGCCGGCCGCGCACCAACCCGCAGGGCCCTCCTCGGTTTTGTCGGGGGTGGGGACATTTTAAAACAAAGCCTCGACCTCTTTGCACCTCCCAGAAAAAGTGTTACAACTTAATCTTCACGAAAACGTTACTGTTTGCTGAGAACTCTGACCCTGCCCTGCGGCTCCGCATACAGTAGCACCTACTGTAGCCTTAAGCCCCCTCCCGGCCGCGGGGCAGGCCAGGGCCAGGCCCACCTCAGGAACCCGAGGCAAAGGAAGGGTCTGTCCCCAGAAGCAGCCCTTCTTCGCAGCCTTCCAACTCTGTTTCTCTGATTTAGGGACGCACCCAGGATTCATGGCTTCCGCCTTCTAACTCTCAGATCCCTTCGAAAGGAGTAAGTGGTGTGAGCATGGGCCTGTGGTCGCACAAAACTTGCCTTTAACTAATTCCCAGACTTCTCCAGCTTACGCACCCGACATGCCAACACCTCGCTGCTCTCTCCCTCTTCCTGGACTCCAGCCGGTTCCCTACACTCTCAACAAAAGTTTCACCAAAAGTGCAAGTGACTTAGCCAGGATGTTGTCTGCAAGGCATGCCCAGACGACAGAAGGAGCGACCCAGCCCGTCCCCTCGCCCCCCAACCCAAATCCTGGGCCGGATAGCCTCCTGCAGTTCCTTCTGGAGACCAAGGAAGCCTGGCACCTCGAAACATACATCCTGAGCGAGGGGGCGTGGAACCAGCTCCCGGGCTCTTTGCCGCCGAAGGCCTTCTCTGAGCTCCACGCTTGTGGACCAGAGGTTTGGGATGGGGTCGCTGCGCCTGGGCCCGGCTCACCTGAGTTTCCGTGAGGCTGAGGCTGTGCGCCAGCTGCTTTCTCTCGGCGCCCACCACGTAGTGGTTTTTCTCGAAGGCGTGTTCCAGCCTCAGAAGCTGGGACGGGGAAAAGGCGGTTCGGATCCGCTTCGGCTTTCGGGCCAGCGCGTTGTGCAAAAGGAAGCTCTCGGGGCTTGTGTCATTCCCTGCGGGGGACACAGCAGAAGTCCCGTTAGAGGGGACAGCCCTGGCTGGGGCGGCGCGCTTCTTAGGAGCCGGGCTGGCGGGACATCGCTCTTAGGGCCTTTGCGTAGCCTCTGCGCCTCGGCCTGTGGGGGCTGGGACCCTCTGGAGTCGCAGGAAGAGGATACCGGGCCATCTGCCCAGCCCCGACCGCGGGGCTCTAGCTGCGCGGCCCCGAACCCGAAGCTGCCTCTGCGGGGCCAGTCCCCAGGCTCCTGACCTCCGCGGACTTCTCAGCCGCGCTCGCGCGCCGGCCTCCCCACCTCCATGCTGGGCGCCCTGGGCAGAGAAGGGCGAGGCAGAGACAGGCCCGGGAATTGGAGCCCACGACCCCAAAACATGGCTTTCTCTTTTTAACCCCTCGGGGCACTTTGATCCGGGTGGAAAGGCGGCGGACCGATATCCAGGGTTTTCTCGAGGACTTATTTTTAAATTACATATTTAAGTTTTTCCCCTCTGGAAACTGCGGAGTACGGAAGGGAGTGTCTTCGCCGCCTGGCTGGGACCTAAATCTCGCTGGCGGGTGCGCCTCGCTCCTGCTGCCTCTGTCTCACGAGGACCCGGCTCCCCCGCTGTCCGGCTCCAGAGAACTGGGAGACTCGAGAGAAGGGATCGAAACCCGTGGGTTAGCGAGCTGCGGGCGCCCGATGGGGCTGGCCACGGCCTGGGAAGACCCGGGCTGCTCCGGGCCTGGTGCGGGGACCCAAAGCGTGGCTAGCAGAGAATAAGGAGAGGGAGCCCTAAACTTTGCGAGCAAAGCCAAAGAGTTTCGGGGACACTCATCAGGGAGGGAAACAGATTCACTAAAAGCCCAAACAAAGAAAAACTAACCTACAGTTCAGGCGGGAATGGAGGCAGATCTGGCCAGGGAATACAGACGAATGGTTGTTTTTGTTTTGTTTTCTGTTTGTTTTTTAAATTAGAGGCGGGTTGGCGTCTACCCGATTCTAGGCTCTAGCAGGAACGCAAAGGGTTAATGAATGGACAAGCCGCTGAGTATTGATCGGCTGCCGCGGGAGGTAAGTCTTTTCCCGGCTCCGATCGCTCAACTAATTACTCGCCTCTTTTTCTGGAGTTTTAACTTTCCTCCCACCCCCACACAGAGAAAAAAAACAAACAAACCAAAAACTAGCAAGAAAGGAAAATACCCAAACAGAATCTTCTCCAGCCTTTCTCCCGACTCGGTTCATTTCTCTTAAAAGAAAAATAAATACAAAAACAAACCACACTGAACCTGTCTTCCCGACGCTGCCGCTCCGCGCCCAAAATCGAGTGTGCCGAGCCTGGGAGGTTTCAACCCGCGTGGGTTCCCGCCTCTCCCGAGCCTCCAAAAATCAGGGAAGAAACAAACCCCCTGATTGTACCCCGGGCGCGCGGGACACTCGCCGCCAGGAGAATGTCGTGGCCCGGGAAGTCACGGGTCTAGGCTAAAGGGGCGCGGAGTGGGCGGCGAACAGTGTCGAACGCCGTTGAAGGTAAACTTGGCGGCTGGGCCGGGTCCTCGACCCTCGGAGCCGAGGCGCCGAGGGCATCGCGGAGAAGAGGTAGAGTCGGGGGACTCCGCGGGCCCCGGGACTCCTACGCTGCCTCGTCGGCAACCCGAGAGCACTCGGGGACAACTTTCGGCCGCAGGCCAGCCCCCAAACTGGCCACAGCTTTGGAAGCTGGGGACCAACAGCCCGCCCGGCCCCTTGCCGCCCAATTTACGAATACAGTCAGTGCGTGGCCTGCCAGCGGGAGGGACCTCCGACCAGGCTTGCCAAGCGGCCACCGCGAGCAGGCCCAGGGCATGCGGGATGCGGCGTGCTGCCAGCCCCGCGACGTGGCACGTACCTTGGAAGCGATGGCCCAGATATCGGTAACGATGGATGAGCCAGGGGTAGAAGGTAGACGGGTCCCGCTGCTGCGAGGCGAAGAGGGGGTGTGGTGAGTGCGAGGAGGGCAGGGGGTGGGCGGCCAGGGCGTGCGGCGGCGGCACTGGGTGCACTGGCACCGCGGGGTTGGGCGGGTGTGAGACCGCCTCGGCGAACACCAAGTCCGGGTTGGAGTAGACGCCCCTGCCGGCCGCGGCGGCGGCAGCCGCCGAGTGGAAGCCGTTGAGGAACGGGTTTATGGGGCTGGAGTTAGCGTAGCTGAGCGCCGCGGGACGAATGGGGTCCTCAGAGCGCGAGGCGGGCAGGGGACTGTCCTTGGCCACCAGCGACTCGATGGTGAAACAGCGCTTGGGCGCCGGCTGGAACATGCTGTGCCGAGGAGCTGGCGCCCGGGGCTCCCGGCTCCCGGCTCCCGGCGACCGCGGCGCGCTGCCTCCGCCGCTCGCTGCCCGCGGCGAGGACCGAGCAGAATTGGGGACTTGTTTGTTTGGGGTGGGGGTGGGGGGAGGAAAGGAAGAAAGAAAGGAAAGGAAAAAGGAAAGGAGGGGGGTGGGGGAGGGAGAGGCAAAGCCGAGGATCCCGAGAATCTTGCACCAAACGCGCCCAACCTGGAGAGAGGGGGAAAAATCCTTCCAGAAGAATTTGCAGGCGTGGATTGGGGTAATTTTTTTTTTTTTTTTTTTTTTTTTTTTTTGGCGAGATGGCGTGGGGGGGATCGGAGTTAGAGACAGGGAGGCGGGGGGAGTTTCTTGGGGGAGGCAAAAAAAAGTTTTCTCTCCTCTGCAAAAGGCGGGCAGGGCGCCCTAAGTCCAAGGACAATCCATGGAAGTGTTCGCTTCTTCACAAGTTGTGCAAACGATTTGTTAGTTCATGAGCCTAATTAGTGCGGGGATCACATAAACAGCTTCCTCCGGAGCCTGGTAAATGGCTTGATGATTGGTCGCTATTACTCGCCCTGAGGTGGAAGGGGGGAGACTCTTCAAAGTGCGTCAGAGGGAGGCGAGCGCCTGGGAACCCGGAGGCCTGGATCCCGGCCGAGAGTGGAACGGAGTCGGCGCCGCAGCCTCAGCCTTGCCGCCTGCGCCCGCCCGGCCGCCGCGCCCTCGCCCCGCGCTCCCCGCTCACTCGCTCCCGCGGCGCCCGCTGCGGCTTCGCCTCCTCCTCTTCCTCCGGCTTCTCCTCCTCCTCCTCCTCTTCCTCCTCCTCTTTCCCCACCTCCTCCCTGTCGGCCACCGCCTCCTGCTCCACCACCAACACTCCCTCCGGGGCACCCTGGTCCCTGCAGAGTCCCCGGCCGGCTCAGCCTCTGCCGCGTCCCCCCTGGATCCCGAGCCTGCTGAGCCCGAGCTGGCAGGACGGACGGACGGACAAGCACGCAGATTTCTCGCCCCTAGCGCTGCGCTGCTGCTGCTGCGGCGGCGGCGCCCCGCGGCCCCGCGTCGGGGAAGTTGGGATCGCCCCGGGAGCATCGCGAGGGTAAGCGAGCAAGGGCTGGTTCTGGGCGAGGGCTAACGAAACCGTTTGGTCATTGCAGTCCGCACCCCTGGCAAAATTCCGGGCGTCTTCCTAGGTGAGGAGGGAGCCTGGGATTGGTGGTCCTCCCACCACGCTTAGCCTCGAGGTCCCAGGGTCGCGGCTCTCGCGATCATTGACCCGGCTTGTTCGTTTGTCCCTTAAGCCTGGAGCCCCCGACTCTGCCGGGGCAGTGGGCTTCCGACTCTCCCCGCAGGCGATGTGTGGGTCAGTGCTCCCCTCCTTCCCGAAAACAGTTCCTTCTGTAATATCTGGGGCCGAGGTGCCAAGGTCAGGGGAGAGGTTGTGTGGTGCTACAGTGATCGTTCCGTTGTCGTTATTGTTCTGTTAGTGTTGTTATCATTGTTATTATTATTGCCGTTATTATTATTTCTATTATTATTTTGCCATCTGTCGTCCCAGGGGCGGGTTGCTGTGCAAACCTAGGACTCACATCTAGGGATTGCAGATCGCGTCTCCGGTTCCAGGCCGTGTCCGCATTTTCGAGCTCGCCTTCGGTTTTGGGATGATTTTAGGGCCGAGTTCCCTCGTCCCCATTGGCTCACGCAGCGGCATAATTATGATCACATCCCCCAGGCTGCTGGCGCTGCTCTCTGTTTATTGGTGGTTAAAGATCTATTATCTATTCATCAGCCGTCTCTTTTTTCCTCTTTTTCCCCTCTTTTTGCCAATTACATTCTTCTAAAGTGAAGTACCAGCAGGTATTTTGCACGTTTACAATTAATGATAAAAAGAAATCTGGCGTCCTTTAAATCTTTACTTGGAAGCCCATGTCATTTCTCTTAAGGATGAAGAAATGCCTGTGTTTGGTGGCTAGGTTGCCGTGAGACCCGGAAAATGTGGATTTGAGAGGGGGCGGAGAAGAGCGAAGTCCCGTGATCGCGGCTGAACCGCCACTAGCTCTATCAGTGGAGGGTCCCCGTTCTTAGGACCTGTTCCCTGCTTCCACAGCTACCTCCCTCCCTGCCCTGGGGTCTCCCTGGGCAGGACCCAGGAGTGACTGCCCTGGGGTGACCCTCCCTGGTTTTACCTGCTGTGTGCTTTTGTTCATGTCAATTTTTCCACTTCTTTATTCCAGACATGGTTTGTGTTAGGGTGGGGAATCCAAAACACCCTTTCAGAAAACTCTTCAGGCAAGAGAAGAGTTAGCAGTGCGCTCTCTGGGATTGTCTAGGCGCCAGACCATAGTGAGGGGCCGACAGAAGTCCTGTGTGCTGCCCGCCCTCCCCACTCCAACCTTCCCAGGGCATGGATGTGCGCACACACTCACACACCAGACAGGTGTGGGCCTCAGCTTTGCCCTCACTCAGAAAAACCTGCCCCTGCCTCAGGCTTCGGACCTGACTTCAGCTCTGTGCAGGGGCTGCGGCTGGGTTTGCATTCTCATTGGGTTCTCATGGCCTTGCTTTGTTGCCCTCTCCACCGCCCTCCCATTCTTTTTCCCAAACCCAAGGGCTGCCCCATGTTCTATCCAGTCTCTTGGGGTGGGGTGCCTTCCAAGGCGCACCTCCCTGGGGCCTGCACTGCCAACCTCCAAAAATACTGCCTTTAGTTCAGAAATCCCTCCTTCCATTAGGTGGTAGGGACTGAAACCCCACTAGGCCCAGGCTGGTGAGGATCCCAAGCCACCTGGGAAGGTAGAGGTCTTTGAGTTGTGCCAGCCAGCGAGCCTGGGGTGGAGTTAGGGGTCAGCCCTCCGAGCCAGAGAGAAACACCCAGCTTAGGCAGGCTGCAGACCTAGGGTCCTGGAGTGGAAAGGAGAGAGCACTGTTCTCCATGGAAGGCACTCCAGGAGGGCCGGAGGGTCAAGCTTGCCCTAACGTCAGGCCCTCCAAACTGGGCCTTAGACTGTACGCTGAACACTGGGGGCACTGAATGCCACACCTGGCTGCAGGGCTGGCAGCGAGCATTTATTGCAGTTAGTGTTAGTGATTTTGGCTGAGGGTGTAAGGGCATATGACGTTGAGGGCAAAGGGTATCCAGGCAGTGTCTCCACAGTGTGTGATACCTAAGGGGGTGTCCCCTCTTCGAGAACTTTCAGGCTGAGCTCTAAGGTGTTGTCAGCACCCCCTTAAACCCTTCACTCTCTTTGGCCAGGATGTGTCTGGAGTGTCCCAAAGGAGTGAGTGACAGTTTGGAGCTCAGACCCCTCAGCTTTCCCCTCCAGGGGCAGAGGGCCTAGGCAGCTCACTGGCAGGTATCCTTCCTCAACATCCTCTGCTGACCGGCCTGGGTGACCGCCTGCTTCACAAAACCTGCATGAGAGGGTCAGATTTGCCCTCAGGGACTCTAGTTATGGGGCAGGTGGGCAAGGGTGTGGAAGCTGTGGCCTCCAGTGCCCACCCTCCCAGCAGGAGCAGGACTTGCCAGTCCCTCTGCCTCCTGAACCACTGGCCCCAAGCCTTGTCCGGGCCCTCCTTGAGGGAAAAGCAGGTTTCTAGGGACTCCGGGGCCCCGGGAAGCCTTGGAAGCTGGGTAATCTATGCTAATTCATGGGCCCAGACTTGAGTTTGGGAAGGTTCTTTGCAGCCCAGGCTTCTATGGTGTTGGGGGGGGGGGGGGGGGGGCGGGGGGATAGAGGAAGTGTGCAGGAATTAACTAGGAGAGTAACTCATTAACCAGACTGGCGGGTGGAAGTGAGCCAGGGTGCTGGGCACACTGGTCTGGACTCCTCTAGCCTCCGGTCCTTGGAATGGGTGGCTGCATTCACTTTACTAGCGGCTTTGGCCTTACAGAATCCTGCTGTCTCTGCTCCGTAGCTATTCGACAAGGGTGGGTGTTGGTCGAGGCAGGGTGTGCCGTGGGAGTAGGGACTTTCTGAGCCTCCATCTTAGGGCAAGGGGCTCCCTTTCTCCAAGCCCCAAGCCACGGGCTGGGCTGTGTAGACTCACGGATCGACACTCCGCAGGCAGCTGAGCTAGCAGGCCTTTAATGAAGGTTCTAATCTCGGATCAGATACTTACTGCCTGAGTGATCTCAGGCAATAAGGCAGTCTCTCCCAACCTCCATTTTGTCATCTGTAAAAATACGGCCAGTGCTGCCTGCCAGGCATTGAAGGGCAGGAGCTGGGCCTGTTTGGGGAAGTAATAGAACCCCTCTACTTCCTGATGGTAATTACACGTCTGTACACGTTTTTCAAAACTCACAGAACTGCACACTACAAAAGACGAGTTTCACTCTAAGTTATACCTTATTATCCTGCCCCCCACCAAAATGAAAAAGTCAGGCTGGGGTAAACTTGGGCAAGTTACTTAACCTCTCTGTGCCTCTGTTATCTCTTCTCTGAAATGGGAATAAAGAATAGTATCTTGGCCCTTGGGGTCGTGCAGTGAGAGAAACCAAGCAAAGTGATGAGACAGTGTCTATGTAGCATATAACGAGCTGCCACACAGTTAGCTCCTCCCCTTGACATTGCTGGTATTATTACTGCCATTTCCAGAGCTTGTCGCTGGGCTTCAGTACTGAACAATAAAGCTGTACAAACATAAGCCGTTGCTGGTCTCAGGCTCCTGCCACAAGCTCCCTCCTGCTCCCTAAAAGGCCAGGACTCCCCTGGGGAGGTGCTGGGGGGAGAAGAGCCTGGATTGCTGGTTAGTGGGAGGCAACAAAGGGCAGAGATTTCTGGGGATCGCCCAAAACCTTTGGCTCAGAGTTTCCCCGCCAGTCCCCCTGTCTTTGGAGGAGCAAAGAGCTATGCTTCTCTCTGCTTGGCCTGTGCAGTCACTGGGATGAGTGCGTGTCCAGGTGTTGCCTGGGATGACTCACTACCTCTATGACCTTTGCCTTCTTGAGCCACCGTTCTCTCATCTGTGAGAAGGAAATGCCAATAGCTTCACAGTTTTTGAGAGGAGTAGGTGAGCTAATGCTTGGCATAGTCACTGTTCATCATATATAATATCGTTAGGCCATGGCCTCGTGCAGTCCGGTCCACCTAGCGTCCTCTACCACTTCCAGCCCATGGAGGCTGAGACCCTCTCTGCGAGCCAGTACCGTGAGCCCTCACTGCGCGCCCGCCAGGCTGTGGAAAGCGCGGACATCAGCGAAGGGTGAGCCCTTTCCCTGGCCCTCAGCATGCGAAAGGTGTCCCTGGATGGGGATGCCTCCGGCCCAGTTAAGAACTCCTTCATCCCTCTGTGACTCACAGTCACTCGGCCTCTCCGAACGCGTAGGGTGGCGAAGAGGGAACGAAAAGAATAATTAATACCTTAATTTTTTAAAAAATATGATATCAAATCCCTCTCTGGCCTCCTCCCGAGAGGCTGCTCGCTAGGCCGGAGCGGGGCCGGGGACCCGGATCCGCGTGCGCGCAGCGGCGCCTAGTGGCTACGGCCGGGCGCGAGCGGGATACCCGCCGAGCTTCTGAGTCCAGTTCTCCGGCGAGTGCTGGGGCCGCTCCCCACTGCCAAACTCTTAGCGTGACCTCAGTCTGAGCCAGGAGAGGAAGTCTAAGGAGGCTCACTACTCACAGAGGAGAGAGGACGACGTGGAAATGCGTCCTGACTCCCTCCAGCAGCTCCATCTCTCTGCTGCAGAGTTCATCCACGCTCGAATTCCAGCTCCACTAGGAGTCGGGCTTCCTTCCGAAGGATGCAAAAAAGAGGGGACAGGTTCTGCTCTAAAAAGGACGAAGCAGTAATGATCGTCTATGCTGGGGAGATTGATGGCTAAGCTACCGCGCAAATGCAAACGCAACTGCATGACTGAGGCCCCAGATCCCACGGCCTGACCACGGTGGCTCAGAAAATGGGCCCGTAATAGCCTGCCCTAGCCGCAACCTGGGATAGAGTCGCAAGAGTGCGGGTTTCGGAGAGCAACTCTCCCAGCCTCGCGCCCCCTCGTGGCCACGAGACGGGGTCTTGGTGGTTATTGCAGATGTGGCATTTGATCGCCCGACTGGGAGGCCGCGACGCGGCCCAGGTGACTGGCCTCTTTCTCCTGTAGCGCGCGAACGCCCTCGGTTTCGGGACAGCCTGGCTTGTCCAGTGAGTTGAGGCTGGGGAAACCAGTGCGACAGCAACCGCACAGTTATTCGGTGTCCACGCAGGTGGCTGAGCCCTAGCAGGAGAGCCTGGACCCTGGTCCCTGCCTCTGCTGCCCCATCTGCACTCAACAGGCACAGTCCTTCTCTGGATGTCTGGATCTCCTGAAGTCTATCCGTTTTGAGACCCAATGTTTCAGAGCCAGGAACTCCTCACTGAGGCATGGAGCTGCTCTCAGGACATGACCATGGAGCTTTACCTTCTTCATCACGTTCACACTCGCCAATCCCTTCATGCAGGGGTCCCCAACCTCCAGGCCGTGACTGGTACCCGCTCCAGGCCAGTTAGGAACCGGGCTGCACAGCAGGAGGTGAGCTTGAATGTACTGCACTTGACTCATCCTGAAACCACTCCTCCCGCCCCTGTAGGTGGAAAAATTGTCTTTCAGAACGGAAACAGGTTCCTGGTGCCAAAAAGATTGGGGACCGCTGCCTTAATGCACGTCCTCATTCACTGTTAAAAGCAAGGAAACAGAATCAAACGAGGTCTCCGTCTCTTTCTCCCTCACCTGATTTTGAACAAAAGTCTAAGGCCAGGGAAGGATGGACTGACTGGACACAGACAGGGATGCAGGAATTAGAGAACATGGGTGCTCTTGCTCTGGCGGCTGCCGGGGCAAGGGTGGAGACTCCTGTGTCCCCTGTACTCTCCCCCACCTGGTTGTGGGTTGTCACATTCCCTTGCAAAGTCCCAGAAGCTGCAGTTCCCTTGGGCCACACAGGCATACACTGTTGCTGGGTGCTCCCAGAGGCAGACAGGGTGGCCTCCAGCAGGCTGCAGGACCATCATGGGAGGCAGGGGAGGCACCTTCTGACTCCTCTGCATCTCCTGCATCTTTTTGTTTGAAACTGTTCTCACTACCAGTCTCGGGTTTTGTAAGCTGGGATCCAGTCCCTCAAGGAGCTTCTTGGGGTTATAAGCAGCAACCAGGAGTGGCTTCTGAAATGCTGACATTCCAACAGCCCCTCTTTCAGGAAATTGTCACTTCTCTTAGTACCTCTCCATTTTCTGGATTCTGAGGGCCCAGACTAGGGCTTAGAAAGGGGATTGTGGCCTTGTGAGGAAAGAAGGAAGCTAGAGGCTTTTTATCTTGGATGACAAGCTCTCCATGAAACCTGGTGGTGGTGGGGAGGGGGGGGGGTATGAGGAAGTCTTAAAAGAACAATTCCACTCACCTGCATCAAATTTCAGCATTTAAAAACATGTTTGCTCACACCCATGGTTACAGGGAACCTCATAATTTGGTGTGGAAAGGGTTATGATACCCATTCTCCAGATGAGAAAACTGAGGCTTGGGTTACAAAATACTCTCACTCCCTGGCAATGTGCATGCAGTGGTCACTCCCCGAGGAACCCTGGGACAATCCTGCCTAGTCTCTGCCTCCTCCTGCTCTCTTCTCCTCTGCCCCCTCCCACCTTGGTTGCCAGACTCTTGCATTCAAGCCAGTGAGAAAACAAGGAGAAGAGCCCTGGCAGGTGGACAGGGGCACCCAAACTGTCTCATATGGTGAGGCTCAGGTAGGAGTCCCTACAGCCTAACTACAGCTTGCTTTCTATTGTCCACTTGCCCACTATTGTCCTCCAAGCAAATTTTTCCGGGCTCAGGCTCAGCCCTGCTACCCCTTCCTCCTTTTCCAGTCGCCCTTTTAGGACTCCGGCCCAGGGCAGAGGACTAGAGAGCCATCAGTGGCCTCTTCGCAGCCAGTGAGCTGAAGAACAGACAGGGCAGCGCAGGGTGACCCGGCGCTGGAAGGCCGCGACCCAGACTCTGTGCACTACGCACCTCGCGTCGCTCTTGTAGGTGACTCAAAGCGGCCCTGAAACCTCTGGGGGTGCCCACAAAGGGTGCCTGCATCAGCGGACGAAAAAGCAGGAGTGTGGCCTGAGCTCCCCTCCATACCAGCACCACAGCCCCAAAGCTCTCTTCCCGCGACCTCTGCATCCCTAGCTCTGTCCAGCCTTCCCCAAGCTAGGGAGACAGGAAAATGGACAGGTGCTGGGAGCTTTCGAAAGAGTCCACAGACCGCCCCTCCCGCGGAGACCCCCTCACGGGGCAGCCGCAAGCCTACCGAGGCCCTGGAGGCCTTTCATTACAGGGGATCCCAAGGTGGCCAGGCTGCCTCCCAGGGCGAGTAGCAAAAAGTCTTCTAGTTGTGGGTCCACAGCTGCCCTCCCTCCCCGGCCACACTCGCATTCCGGGCCCCTAGCCCAGAGGTTTGGACACACCAGGCCCCGCTCCCTTATCTGCGTCTGGTCTCGGGGACACGCTGTGCTCCCTGCGGCCCCTGCGGCCCCGCGGAGCCCTCGGCTTCGGGGCCAGCCTGTGGCGGCTGGAGGAGAGACCGAGATTGAGGCCCGAAGGGACCTCCAGGAGCTGTGAGCGATCGAAGCCAGGTTGGGCCTCCGAGGCTTTTGCGCTGGGTCCGGCGTGTCTCCTCCACCCCTGGCGGGGCCCGTAGAGGCCCGACCTCAGCCTCCCTCCGCTTAGCCGGGCGTCCGCGGCTCGCCGGGGCTGCGCACAAAGGGTGGCATCGCGGCAGCGCGGGCAGGGACCTCATTGGTTCAATATTAGCTTTTCATTCCAGTCTATTGTGCCCATCTGAGATAATATTGACTCTGAGGTGAGAGCCCACAGACGATAGGGCTTGTCTAACACTCCGCTGCAGGACGCTGGGAGGGAAGAGAAGCAGAAATGGAGCGTTAAAGCGACTGCAAATAAAAGCTGCTCGCGCGGCGGCGCGCCCCAGGGCCGCGGACTGCGGGCCGGGGCAGCCTGGCGCTCCTGGCCGTGGGCGCCGGCCTCCCACTTTAGAACTGGGGGTCGGAGGAAGGTCTGGGGTCCGGAAGCCGCTCTGCGGAGTAACGCCGCGCGTTCACATCGAAAAGAGCCTTCTGACGCGCACCCCCATGTTTCAGACAGTTGGTTTAGGGCTCTGCTTCTCGATAACTCTGGAGAAAAACGAATTTCCATACATACTGTTTTAGCTGGCCAGTTAAGCCAATGTTGGCCACTGAGATATTTTCTCCCTTTAAACGATGTCATTCGTTAGGGTAACTTCTCTGTCAAAGTCTTTTTCCTGTTTCCCCAACAAGAGAAGAGTAAACGCACGCAGCAATTATCATTAGGCTGTATTACTTGTGTGTGCGCGGTTAATAAAAAATTTCTAACTGTGTATTTTGCTTTGCTTTGAATCGTTGCCTTGCAGCCCATCCGCGGGTTTCTTAACTGCCTTTCTAACCACAGCTTTAAAGGGCCACTGCAACGTTCAAGTCTTGCATATAAAGATTCATTTCAATTTCCAAATTGTGCCTAAATGCCTATGTTGGAAAATGACACTTTAAGTTAGTTGTCTTACGTGTCTGAGACAGAACGCTTGGTTCAAGCTCCCGGGACCAAACGCCAAATGCTTGGGGTTTGTAATGAAAGTGGAGAAGGGTGCCCTCCGGACTCATATACGAATTTTGTGCCCTCCCCCCAGTGGAGCCTGACCTCCATAACAGATCATCTGTTAACTCTGTTAACGCCAATACAGAGCTGGTCTTTTGGAATCTTTACATCCACCCCAAAACACGTGGGCCTGTGGGGACCTACGAAGAAGGGGCACGGACTGGGCCGCTGAGGGGAGGGGGGAGCCGTTGTGTGCCTCCCTGCTTCCTCCCAGGCCCCGGTACTGAGCTGAGGCTCAGCCATGCTGACCTACAGCACACGTGATCTATAACACATTATATAGAGAGCTTTTCATTCCAGTCTCCGTTTGTATTGTATATTATTTAACACAATATGTATTATATGGTTTAATCATATTATATACTATTTAACATGTACTTAACATCTAATTCCTATAGTACATTATTATTATTATATTACATATTTAATGTATTGTATGTTGTATATAGTTCCGGTTATATGTATATATGTTCATACATTTTTTATATGTATGTGTGTAAAAATATTTGGGTCACCTTTAATCTTCCTGCAAGTACATACTTGGTTGTTGTAATGCAACGTTAGAAAGCCCTAATCGAAACCACTTTGACATCCGGCGACGTCTTTATAACAAATACCCTGGAGTCCAATTTCGGCACCAGAGAAAGGTGGGCCGATGTTAACGTGGTCGTAAGGGACATCAGGTTCCCTCTGAAAAGTGGATTTCCAAATGCCGACTCCCCGAGGACCGAGGAGGCTATGTTCTGGACTGGGCGCCTCCTCCTCTCCTCTCTGGCGTTGTGCTGGTGGTTTTGGTTTTGAAGAGAGCCTGTTTAGAGCCTCCGACGGTCCCTAAACTGATGTCATGAATTAAAAATGAATTTGAGGAGTGCAGCATATGCTCCGCTGAGGCCTCTGGGAAAGCAGCGGAGGCCTTTCACCCCGGGTTCTGAGCTCCAGACGCCGTCTCTGGCCTCCGCTCTACAAGGGCGCGCGGCAGCGCTCCGGGCTCACGCGGCTTGCTGCTCCAGCTGGCCGCCGCCCTTCCGACCCCGCGCTGGGAAAAGCTGTACGAGGCTCAGAGTGCTTGCAAATCAGTTGGTCCCAGCCACAGCCCGCTTCTAATATCCATTAAGAGCAGAGGCCAGGTGGGCCAAGGAAAATAAAGTAGGAATTTCAGATGTCCGCACGTTATCGCTGCTTTAAAAGGCAAGAACCGCACCAGAGATCCATCTAGCTCATGGAGGAAAAAAGGGAGGAAAAAAAAATCAGAAGTCAAATATGGCTCATAAAGGATCAGAAATGAGAAATAACCTGACTTTACAACCAGATAAACAGAAGGTGGCCACCTCTGAGGCAGGGGAGTCAGGAAGGGAAATTGGGGTGGCGACCAGGAGACAACTAGCCAAGGGCTCCGAGCGCACAGAGACCTCCAGGGTGCAGAGCCCTCCAGGGTGTGAGGGGCTGTTTATTTCTTTAAAGCACTCCCCCCTCCCTGCCCCCTGGCAGTGACTACCTGGGGAACGTGGGTGAAACGAAACAGTGAAACTTATCTAAAACCTCAGGACGAGACTTGGGCTCCCCACTTCCAGCAAAATCGTAGGTTCAGTGAGGCCCCAGGGCGGCCTCTGATCCAGTCCAATCCTCAGCCTTGGGGAAAGGTTTTTGTGGACTTAGAAGAAGAGTGAGTGCAGGCTGTGCCCTCCCTGCTGCGACCACTGTCGGGGCTCCCAGGCTGTCTGCTAAGATGAGCCAGGGATCAGAAAGTGGGAGACTGCCCTCCTGCTCACATTGTTAAAAATAAAACAGCCAGCTCCTTTCCCTCCCCAATGGCTGCAGTCTCCTGTCCTGGCTGCGCAGGGAGGCAACCGAACACACACAGGATGCCAAGCCCTCCAGATGAAGAGTGGATCACAGTGCCAACCATGTGGATGTGCATCTCCCCCAGATCAGCTTTGGCACATCTGGCCTGTCTGCAATATTCTCTCCATCCAGGTGATTCATCTTGCCTAGGCCCAGTGTGATGGAAAACTTTGCTCTGACTGTGCTAGCATCAGAGTTCCATGTTCCTGCCCCTGCTCTGAGCCCCCATGATCCTGGTTTTAAGGGGCAACTGCTTAGGTGTCTTGGGAACAAGATGTTCATGTGCCCCATATCTGGCATGAAAGACAGACCATTTCTATTACTGATGGCACCTGTCCCAGGGACTGTGCTAAGTACCCATTTCAGGATCTACCTCATTCGGTCCTCCCAGCAATCCACTGAAGTACATCTATTTCCACTTTCCAGATGAGAAAACTGAGGCTCTGCAAAATTAAGGGGTTCACCCAAGGTCACACACAGCTAGTAAATGTAGGAATCTGGATTCCAACCCAGGTCTGTCTGACACTAACACCCCAGCCCCACCCCACCTCTTATTTCCTATCAAATCACCCCCTTTCCCCAGTGAAGAAATTGAGGCCCATAGGATAAAGAAAGAGATAATATTTTGCTGTTAATAGTCAATGGCGTAGGATATAATAGCAGTCCCCAAAAGTCAACAATCATAGGATGTAGAGCCTGGATCCCACCTTCTTTCAGAGCATCCACTCCAGGCCCGGAAATGACAATAAACAGATGGCATACAGGTAGTGCATGTGGTTGGCAAAGGCCTAGCTCACACCTCACTTCAGTCACCTCTCCCACCAATTCAGTGAGGTGAGTATTGCCATTATTACCTCAGTTTAGAGAGGCAGAACGGGCTCAGTGAGGTTAAACAACTTGCTCCCTGCCCAGCCAGCTCACCCAGAGCCCTGGCACCAGCCCCGGGCTGGCCCATTCTAAGCCTCCAGGCTCTGCAGACACCACATATGGGACCATTTAACCAACTGAGTTAGGCCTTGCCTTCTGTTGTGAAATTGCTAGGTTGTTTTCTCTTTGTTTTAAGTGTTCCTGCAAATATTATTACATGAGTCAAAACTTTCTCTTTATTTATGCCTCGCTTACACTCATTCCTTCTCCGTGTAAGCACCCATCTGGGTTGCAGGGTGCCTACATGGAGTTGTCCCTCATCAGTGTTCAAATGATGTTCAGAGATCATAGAGTACATACATATTTTATCTGCAATTGTATATTTTGCTCTATAACCATTTGCCTAATGCACCTCATGAAAACTCAAATGTGTGAGGGAGAGTTTACAATGATATATGTGTGTATTTTTTCATGATTTTAATAGAATTTTAACCCTTGCTTTGGACACTGTTTTTTCTTTGCTAAGATCCAAGGGGAAGAGCTGGAGGTTGGAGGAATCCCTTGGTTAAATGGTACCCTATCCAAAGGGATAACCAAAACCCCAGACAGAAGATGCCTCGAGGAGTCTTTGACCTTGAGATGATGGACCAAGGACCTTGCCACTAGCAAGCGCTTTGGCAGGGCTCCATCCCACACTCCTCTGAACCTCACTTGTTCACTCTCCACGAGAGCCATGTCACCTCATTCCATGAAAGAGCTTTATTTTTCTCATGGTTATAAAAGTATGTGTATGTGGTTTTATATTAGACCAGATTGTAAAAGAACAAGGTAACGATCGTTTAAATCCCCACTCGCCAGGGGCCACCACGGTCAAACACTGGGGGATGTTAACTTTGGACACCTTAGGAAACAGATTCTGTCTACGCATTTTGTTATTGTTGCTCTGGTCAATGAAGGCAAGACGCTCGCTAGGTGTGATTCTGTTTCTGTGAAGTTTGGAACTGGATGTAGAATTCAGAATAGTGGTTGCCTCTGGGGGAAGGCTGACCGGACAGAGAAACCAGAGAACTTTGTGGGGAGCTTAAAATGCTCTATTTCTCATTTTGGGTGCCAGTAACGCAAATGTATACTATTGCCAAAACTCATCAAACTTAAGACCTACCTATGTATTTTACTATAAAATTTTATACCTCAATAAAGAGAAAGACTCTTGGATTCATATTATAGCAAAAGACCTAACTGGGGAGGGGGAGAAGGAGGAAAAACAGACAAGCCACACACAATACCTAGAACTTTACAGAGAGGGATCCCAGGCTTCCCCGTCCCCCTACACCAGCCTCTCTCTTTGTCAGCCCTGCAGTTAAATTCAAGGGGGCTGGGGCCTTAAAAGGGCGATGCAACCTTAAGACCCTGCTGAGGCTCCCCATCTATCAGACTCTTTTCTTTGATGGACTGCATTTTCTGATGGGGGGAGGGGGTGGGGAGTTCCTTGGAGCCTAACAAGGATCTGAAGTTGAGTCAGGAGGGAAGATCAAAGGCCTTAATTTTCATATAGATGATATTCCAGAAGTTTCTCTTTCAGTGGTGGTCTTAAGTCTCAGAACGTTGCCCCTCATAGAAACAATATTATAAATAGTGGTCAAGGTTCCAGATTTCTCCCTTCAAAAGTCTATTAAATGCCTACTCATAAGATACAGAATTTTAAGCTTGGTAGGAACATAAGTGTATTGAATTGTGGTGGTTGTATACCATGGAAAAAATGGGAGAAAGGCTAGATCTATGCCCCGCTCCCCCCCGCCCCACAAATACCTGCTTTCTGCCAGGCATTATGTTGGCATTTGGAATTTAAAAATGAAAAAATCACATAATATTTTCCCTCAAGCAGCTCACCATTTAGAAGACTACCTTTTAAATAAATAAGTGCAATAACATCTTATACAATGGGGACCCCCCAAATGGAATTATCTTCTGGAGGGTGGGCCTCTTGAGGTACAGGTTTTCCCCAAAAGGTGAGTGTTCTAGGAACCCATCTGGATCTGTGTACTCGCTGGTATTGTTGTGAGAGGCTGCATTTGGCTTCAGTGAATTTTTTTTGGAAAACTTTTAATGTGTTTGCCCATTTCATGATGGGTGATTTATGAGCACACGTGCCCACACCACACTGAACGGTCAGCAGTTTTTGAACAAAAATGGTATGACTCCTTACTCACCCAATCTCACCTAAGCAACTTGTTTTGTTTCCCTGGATGAAAAAAGTCCTCAAAGGGAAATGTTTTGCCGATGTGGAAGAGGTGACATCAAAAATAGCAGAAGCACTAAAAGGCATCAGAATTGACGCATTCAAAGTTTGTTCTGAGCAGTGGGGAAAAACATCGCGATAGGTGTACAGCATCCAATGGAGAGTACCTGGAAGGTGACTAAAGTTTAAACATGTGAGAATAAATACACAATTTTTTATAAGTAAATTCTGAGGATTTTGGGTCCCCTCTCATAAGTGTTGTGGTAGAGGTTGTTATCATTAAATAAAACTGAAAAATAGAGTGAACGCTTTGTTGGCAAAGGAAAACACCCTTTAAGGCCAGCAGAGTTGATGGGATAAGGAATTAGATTAGGACCTGTAGAGGGGTCATGGGGCGTGCTGGGGGTCAATGGCCCTAGATCGGATCCCACTCCCGAATGTATTCCTCCCCTTTTCACTGCTCTTGGAGCGTTACAGTCAGATTTCTCAGCCATGATTTGGGTTGTTTGTTTTTGACTTTCACAGTATTTGAAGGGAGTAGATGTGGGCAAGATTTGCAATTCCAAAGAAAAAAGGAAAGAAGATTTTGAAGATATATAAACCGAGGAGGGGGATTGTCACAGGTGACTTGGCCCAGTAATGAGAGAGGAAACAGCAAAACCCCCGACATGGGGGGAAGAAGGAAAAGGCTGCCCCACACCAGTCACCAGATGGTGAAGTTGGCTCCGGACAGCTGGGCTGCTGTCTCAAAAGCGGAGTGGGTTGGGAGGCCCTGTGCCCCGAGAAGTATAGGACCACTTAAAGTCACATGTTGACAGTATTTAGGGATCATTTATTCATTCAAACAGTATTGTGCATTTACCATTTGTACGGAAATTTGCAATTGACCTGCAATTAATAGGGTTAAAGAATTTAGTGAACTATCGTCCTTGCCTTCAAGGACTACTAGGAAACTAGATAACTATTATTTCATGTGCCCAGACATAAAACCTCCTGTTTTTCCCTCCTAATGCAGCTCTCATCATAAGTTGAGGGTAATAACAAGGCAGGATCTAGTAACCTCACACAATTGTTCTGAGGATAGAATGTGATCGGGGTAAAAAAACTCCTTTGTAAAGTGCAGGCATTAGACAAGCATTGCCATATTTTGCCATGTATAATGTGCACTTTTTTGCCCAAATTTCTGAGGGAAAAATAAGGATGTGCCTTATACATGGGTATAATGACTACACACCACAGGTAATGTGCACAAAAACCGTGGGTGCGCATTATACACAACAAAATACAGGTGATTGTTAAAATAAGTTTCAGCCAGGTTCTCTACTTGCTGATCAAGTAGTCATTCAACAAACACTTATTGTGCACTTAGGTGGAGCAGGCACTGCTCTGGCACATAGCAGTGAAGCACACAGACAAAACCTCTGCTCACATGGAGCTGACATTCCCCAGTAGGACGTCTGCTGCCATAAATAAAAAGACCCAGCAGCCACTTGAGAGAGACAGCAAGCTTAAGTTTTTATATATATATAATCTCCACTATTTGCAACACTGAAAAATTGGAAATGATCTAAGCGTGCCTTCATGGGAGGCTGATACAAAAAACTGATGGTGCTTCCATACTACAGAAGACTGTAGGGCTACTAAACAGAGGGCACTGACTGTCTGTGTGTAGTGTCCGGGGAAGGTCCTTAAGACCTGTTAAGAGAACAAAGCCAGTTCCAGGACAATACTTAGTACGGTCCCATTAATGTTTAAAACGAACATTACTGGTTGGTGTGTTTTATTCACGCGCTAATATATAGTTACATATGAATACTTCGATCTAAACCAGAGAAAAGTTCTGGAAAGATATACTACTTCAGGGAGGAGAGTGGGTTTATGTATTGCTTGTGTAATTAAACAAGGAGACACATGCGCGTGGGTACAATTGAGTTATAGCAATATGAGTATGGATGACAATTGTTACTCTTTTAAATCTTCTTTAATGTCTACAGAGAGATATAGACACATAAGATGAGGTAAAGCCAAAACATAAAAGGTGGAATGAAAACATAGTGTCCTGGCTCAGAAATCTTGCCTCTCCCCACCCCACCTGCAGTTTATAGTGAAACCTTTTTTTTTGTTTTTAAAGAGCATCTCATGGGATGTTGGATAGAAACCCTTGATCTCCCAATTCGGAGGCACATGTAATTATCCCACAGTTAAGTAGCCTCAGGATCTTTGTGATAGATATGACTTCATTACGAGAGCATTATGCCTCTCCCAGCAGTTAACTGAGCTCTGGCTGGAGCCAATGTGGGGTTCTGGTATGTGATGGGTGGCTCCCAACAGGGTCCCTCTGGTTCCTAAACCAAGCCAAAGTGAGATGGCCTTAGCTTTGGCTGACCTCTGAAAACCAGCTCATGTGTCCAAGCTGAATCTCTTCCATCGTTTCTGTCTGCGACCTTAAACAAGTCTTTGCTGCTTCTGGGTCTCCAATGGAGGGACCATGTGACTTATAATGACATTACCAATCCTAAACTTTTTCTTGTAGCAAGTCGTTACAAGAGGAGACCACGTTTGCTCACATGCGCTTGTTAGGTGCTGGGACGGAGACACAGAAAAGCAAGATCCCTGACCTAACGAGCAGAGTCAGATTCTTGGGGATGTTGAAGCTGGTGAAACTGCTGGAAAGGTAGCCCGAGAACAGAAGTATGGAGATCCCGCTCCACTTCACTGCAGCCTCTTGCTCTAAGTCTCTTAGATAAAGCTGGTCTCTGTTCCTCCAGCCTCTTTGTTCTGAAAATGCGGCTGGTAGAGCCTCTTGCCAGGCTGGGTGGCTTCAGGTCCTAGAGAGGAACCCACATCATGTTACAGTAGGAAAAGGAGTCTCAGGGGTGGGGACAGGGAGAGCTCCAGGTTAGGAGAGCTCTCGAAGGACTGAAGATGGCATCTGGGTCCTCACAGCCAATCCACTGATTCAGCAAATTTTATGGAGCACCTGCTATATGCCAGGTACTTAACTGGACAGAGAGAGCCCAGTGAGAACTAGCCACATGTACCACTTACAGACCAAGGCTTTAGGGGTTAGGAGCCTTCCTGGAGCAGGACTTGACCCACTTACAATGCTGGGATCTGTGCCCTTCCCAGGTCCCCCCCAGAGCATCAGCCCAACCAGTCTTGGCAAAAGCTGCTAGAGAAAGAATGCTGGACACTGAGTCAGGAGCCAGGGGTCAAAGTCATCCTAGCGATGCAGACCGTTCCACAGTGCCCTTGGTCAAGGCCAAACTCCAGCCAGGGAAACTTGCTTCCATGGACTGAGGGTGGGTGGGTGGATTCCCTCCCAAGATTTCCCTCACAAGGCAAGGGGGCAAGCTGGTGCAGGTACTGGCGAGCAGCCCCTGCAGATGGGGCTGGAGAGGCTGCATCACTACTGTGGGTTCAGGCCCCGCCCCGAAACCCATTAAAGCAATGCCGCCTATGTGGGCCCCTCCCAGCCAAGAGTGCCTGGGGATGGGGTGGTCACAACCTGGCAAGTGGCAGCAAGTGGCATTTTCAGGGCACTTATGGGCTTGGGGGCAGCAGGAGCCTTGGCATCAAGAGACTCAGAGCCTTGAGTCCTCATGTGCTGTCAACCTCGGGCAAGTCACCCCACTTCTCTAGGCACATAGGTCAGATGTGTACTGTCTTTTGTTGTGGAAGTCACCAGTGATCATTAAAGATGTAAATGTGACAGGAGAGGAAAAAGTCAGAGAAGGTACCTGCTCTAGTCTACCACAATTGATAGTCTACCGTAAAAATTCTCCTCGATATACAAATAGCTACACACGCTTCTTAAACAGCCCTTGCAATCTCGAAGCTACGTTGTCTTCTGGATGCTCCCTCAGTCTGTGGGTAGGTCTCCCTCTTCCTTCAACCTACTGCCTGGTATCCCAGCATCCCCTGGGACATGTTGTGACTCTTTCCACGGGGTAAATTCCTTGAAATGAAATAACCGAATCAAAAATATTTCTTCACATCGTCAATACGTTCACTATTCTCATTCCTTTTTAAAATGTTGATAGCTGTGGATGAAAAGAATCTGTTTTCTCATATTAACTGATTGCTAGTGAGGTGGGGTGTGTTTCTTTTCTGTATGATTAGTGGCTGTATTTCTTCAGTGTAAAACTTGCTTGTTATCTTCCCAATTTTTCTATTGGAATGATGGCCTTTTTCTTATCTTCAACTAGCACTTTACATAGTAAAGCCCCCGATGAGTTGCTTGCCATACAAGTCACATGTTTTCCCTCGTTTGTCATCTGTTGAGAGTGTGTGTTTCCCATACCAATGATTTAAATACTTGTGCAGGTAAAATTGATAAGTTTTTTCCTTTACGGATTCTGAGGTTTGGCGCTTTCTAAGAAAGGCCCTTCTCTTTCTCAAGATTGTGGAATTATTATTCTTTAGGTTCTTTTGCGACTTTTATAATTCTTAAAATGTATGCATCTTTAATACATTCGAACTTTTTTCTCTGTGAACATGGCATGAGGTGGAAATCTACTCCCCTCCTCCAAATGGATAACTAATTATTCCAACACCGTTTATGGAATAATCTCGCCTTTCTCCGCTAATGAGAAGTATAATCTTTATCACATACTAGGTCCCCATACATCCATCTTATTCCCCATTAAGCCATTTTATTCTGTTTTACATTATATTTTATTCATTAATTTATTTGATAATACTACAACATTATCCTAATGAGTAATTACTCTTTTAAAAGCCAATAGGGCAAGTGCACTCTCATGTTTCCTTTTTTATAAAAATTGCCAATTCTTACGTATCTGTTTTCTTAGACAATATTTAGAATCAACTTGCCAGTTCTTCTAATCAGAAATTATTTTGGAGTTGCATAAAAACATATAAACTAATTCAGAGGAGAATTGGAGCCTTCGCTATACTTAGTCACCCCAAGCAGAAATGTAAGATTTGACTTTGTTTAGATTTTTTTTTTTATATACTGCAGTATTTGCTTCTAAGTAGATCCTAGATATTTCTTGCATGAATTAGTCATTGGATGCTCAGCTCTGTGAGTGACTTATGCTTGTTTTGTTTTTGCTATAGCGAATGGGATAATTTTTTATTTTGCGTTTTCAGTTTGTTACTATTAGATGAGAAAACTAGTTTGCATCTGGGAATCTTTGTAAACTCTCTTATTATGTCTGTTAGGGAGTCAGCTGAGTCTCTCAAATTTTCCATTTAATAACTGCTTACTTATTACCAAATTAAAGTGTGTCTGTTGTAGGAAGTGAAAACATACAAAAGGAAACAAACGGCATTTGTAAAATCTACGCTTCAGAAGTAGTCATTCTTCACATTTTGGAAAAAAGATACATATAGTATATATTAGTATATATACTTATAAATACTTAAAAAGAGTGTGTGTATATATATATATAAAAATACATAAAATAATATCTGCTGAAGTAGACCAGATGTGCCTATAGCTGTTCAAATAGCATCACCAGATGTATACTGTTTTCTCACCTACTTTTCTTACTTAATAAACTATAAATCTTTTCCACATTATGATATTACATTACCATTCTAATAACTGTATTAAATGTATGAATGTGCCTGAGCACTCCCTAACTTCAGACATTTAGATTGAGCCCACTGTTTAATGTTATAAATCGCCAGTGAACATCTTATTACCTAAATCTGTGAACACTCGTGGTTACTTCTTTAGGAGAAATCCCTGTAAGTGGAATTTCTGGGTCCCAAAGGCATGCAGAAACCTAAGTCTTTGGGCACAAATTGACAAACTGCCATCCCCAAAACTTCTGCCAATTTAGGCTCCCGCCTCTACCTTTTAAAACATATTTCTTCTTCATGTCTTCCTTTCTTCAATGAGCATTATCATCAGCATTTCTTAAGTCCATAAATTCACTGGCGACATCATTTTAATGGTGACAGAACGGCTCAGTCAGCCACCCACCCTCTGCTGGCGCCTCCGCCGTGTCTTCGGCCTGCCTTCCCGGGATAAACCCGAGAGTTCCCAACTCTCAGGCCCAGCAGCTTCGTTTGATGGGGGAGCCTCAGCTTTGGGCTACAACTGCCAACGTAGAAATCATGTGGTGAACTTGGCCTCCATCATGTGCTCTCTGCAGCCAGAAGGTGTCCGGGGGACGCCACGAAATGTTAATCATTCTCAAGAGATTGCTACCTACTAGTAGCAAAAGATCTATTTGTGCTTTTAAAAAAAGGCTCTTCCCTGTCATTTCTTATCGGTGAAAAGGGCGTCTTATTTCTCCCTGTCAGGTGTTCCCTTGGCAAGAAACTCCTAATTCAGGATCCCTTCCAGCGAGGGGATACATTTTTCTGAGCAGCAAATGACTACAATCTGCATGGACAAGTCACAGCCTATATCCTTCTATGGTGTTTCTGCTCTTTTGAAAATGTTAATAAAAACTTAATGTGGAAAAAAACCAACTTTTTCCAAATATGTGTACCAATGAGCCCGAGGCAACTCATACTTTCTTATAAAATAAAGTAGGTCACTCGCATCAATCATGGTTGTCTTAGGACATTTTTTCCAAATTAGGAATTCCCAATCCATCATACCACGTTATGGCATCCCTTCTCCAAACATTTCCTTTTAATATGCTCTTTAACATGATAAGAAAATCTAATAGAATACATTAGTGTCACTTTTCGGTGATGGAGTGTTTCCTCCTGTTGCAATTCACAATGAGTCCAGGGAAACATTTTCACTAGTTCACTCTCTAACAGCGATCAGTTGTTGAAAATATGACAATGGCCCCAAAGCTGCCAAGGCCACACTTGGGTGTTAGCCCTCGAAAGATCACAGGGCTCCCCCTTCACCTCTCCATGTGTTGCGTATGTAGAAAACGCGAAAGATGTGTGTGTCCCAAAGCAAAATCATAAATCCAGACTCTGTACGTGAGGGGAGTGTTTAAACTTAGCCTGTCGATTCAATAGGGTCGCACATGCATACATACTGCCCTATATAGATCAAAAGCTTGTACTGGGCTTCATTTTAAAACCACATTGCTCCCAGAACATTTCTAACTCTCCTGGATCATGCAGAAGGGGAGGATCCTTGACTTAATATGAGTGAGATTCTCCAAAACCACTTACCATTCTTTTAAAGATGAATATGAACCCCGTGTGAAATGCAGGCTCTGTTTACAACCCACCCGAGACAGCTCTGTTTGCGTGTCCATGTATTTGACAACACTTATCCACCCAAGACAGAGTATCGGTTTCCACTCCAATCTCTGGGTCTCTGACTCATGCGTTCAGTGCGGGCACTTGAGTCTCTTCAGGGATTTTTTGATTTGGACGAAATTTTGGAAGGAAACATTTGGGAAAGTTGGGAATTGGAGAGGTTTGTAGAGCGCCCAAGAATTCAGCTGCTTCAGGCCTTTGGCCACCCAAAAGGAAAACATCTAAATGGGAAAAGGAAAGTTGAGTCAATTTTCTGGACCTTTCATCTGGACAGGTGGGGTCCTGTAGACACTCCATAAGTCACATCACTACTCCCTCATGTCTTGGGAAAGGGGAAGGTACAGTTACGGTCCCTGATCAGCCATAGCATCCTGGCACTGTCCCATTATGGCCCCCAGCCAACAACTTAAGGCTGTGTGCCCAAGAAATGTCATTAACTCGTTTATCACAGAAACAACTGTGTCGGGCCAGTGGAGGACACAGAAAAATGAGGTACAGCTCTTGCCCTTAAGGAGCTTGAAGTCAGGCTTGATGTCAAGCAGAACATGATAAGGAAAAGAAAAAAAAAAAGTGCCCAGGGAGTTCAGAGAGGGAGCAAGCGGTCACTGCCAGGTAGAGGTAGATGTGATCAAAGGTTATGAAAACGATGATCTTTGAAGGAGGCCCTGAGTAATGAGTAGGCTTTGGATCTGCACGTAGAGGGAAAGGGCATTCCAGGTCAAGGGCACAGAAAGAGTAAAGGGGCAGGCGTGGGAAATCATGCAAGAAGTGCAGGCATGATTCAGGACCTGAGGAATGCAGGCTGCATAAAGAGAAGCACGAGAGGAAATCGAAGGAGGTTGAATCAAGTGTGTGAAGAGCCTTGAAGGCCAAGCTAAGAACCAAGCTTTTGAGGAATGCTTCCTCTCCCACGCACCCCCCCCACCCCACCCAATTGTTCTGGCCACATCAACGCATTTGGAAGATTATTAGGGTGACAATATTTATGGTGGTGCATCTGAACCCCTCAATCTTTTTTCTCCTTTGTACTTCCCCTTCATACACAGGCAAATGCTATGGCAAATTAAAGTGGTTTTCATTGCTAAGGTTGACACACCATCCAGGAAGTCCATTGCTCGCAGATGATGCTCCGCATTCTGGTGTTTTCCATGAGTTGATTAAAATGTGTAGAAGAAGCTGCCACTTTCCTTCCGGCCCATGGACCCAGAGGGGACTACACAATATAAGACTTCGGATGCTTTGGTAAACTCATCAGTTTGTTCTCTAAAGATTTATTGAGCAACTACTGTCTATGTACTTAACCTTGCTGTATGTGCTGTGGGAAAAGTGTGGAAATAAAACACATGGAGTTCCTGTCTTCATGTGGTTTACTTTCTGGTGGGAAAGAAAGAGTTAACAAGATAACTTAGAGAGTTCTAAGGGAGACAAAGGGAACAGAGAGCAGGGAGGCAGGAGGAGGGCAGCCACATTGGAAAGACCTGAAGGACGGAGGCCAGAGGGAGCCAGGCAGATGAAGGGCTGGGCAGAACGCAAGTGCAGACGTGTGGACAGCGGAAGAAATCTATGTGAGTGAAAGGGGAGCTGATTTGGGATTTGAGGTGCCATGGGAAGCACCTGTAGGTTTTTGAGCAGGGCAGTGACTGAGCTTTGAATATTGGGGTACCCACTTCAGAGCCACCATCTGCCCTGGCCTCCCAGTTGCTGACTCTTTCTGCCAAGTCAAAGTGAGTGCTTGGGGTGCATCAGCTTTTATTTTTACAGCAATCTTTGTGCCCAAACCACCGTAGCATTTTTAATAATAAACTGGCAGGGAGTCAGACATCTGTACTTGAAAAAAACAGCCCCAGCCAAGTATTTCTAAATGTTTTATATTTACTCGTAACATTAGAATAACCACGAGGTTGCTCTTTGTATAATCGGAACCATTCTTATTAGGGTTCGACAGACCCCGTCCTTCATGGGCTCGGGCAGTGGTTTTCATTATGGCAGGGACATGGATCTGACTGGAGGGAATCTCTCCTTGTACGTTTGTGGAAAAAGGGGGAAGATGTTGAGGGAAGCCAGGGCAGGCTAGGGAAAGGAGAATTCTGCAGAGATAATCATCAGCTTGGCATGGGGGTGCCATGAAAAGAGCCCAGGCTGGGCAACCTAGGGTGAGTCACTCACCCTTCTCTGAGTTTCCATGTACTCACGAGCAAAGTGGAGATGATAATAGAACCTGCTTCCTGGAGTTTTCTGGGGAGGTCTAAGTGAAGTAACATAGGTCAAGAGGCCTGCGACAAGGCTGTGTCTGGTTGCCTTCTTCCAAAATCAGAATTGACCATCCAAGGTTGAGATACCACCCCCATTCATTTACATCTTTTTGCTAAAGTAGAGTTGGTTGCAAGATTTAGCAAATAAAAACACAGGATTCCCAGTTACCTTTGAGCTTCAGATGAAGAACAAATAATATAAGCATGTTTCTTGCAATCTTTGGGACATACTTAGGATAAACAAGTGTTTGTTGTCTATCAGAAATGAAAATTTAACTAGGCATGCTGTATTTTATCTGGAAACCCTATTCCAAAGACTTAATGGTTCTCAGATTATTAAGGAAAAGAGTTTTTGAGACGCATTCAGTCTTGGTACATTCCCTGGGCCCCTGCGTTAGAGGCAGTTTAACATCCTGGTAAAAACTGTCTTTCTTGCTCACTGAATCCCCAGTGCCCAGAACAGAACCTGGCATCTAGGTGCCCAATGAAGATGTACTGAATGAACAGCTACAAGACTCTAAGACCTTGTGATGAGTCAATCAGATCCGATAGGTAGACACACTTTATACTTACCTTGTAGATCAAGCATGTCTTCCACCTGAAGTAGATAAGTCACGGAGCCACTGACCTTGTCCCCCACTCTCCAGTGCCAGAATCGACCTGGGACGGAAGAGGAGGGCAGCGTGTGAGCTCTCGCCTTCTCTCTTGGCCACCTGTGTTACCAATATGGCGCCAGGTCTGTGCCTTTTACACCTCAGCCCCTGTGCTGAACGCCCCTCCATAGTGTCCCCCAAAACTGCATGGGCTGGAAGAATATTTCACACCGATCCATTTCATACTTCATTTATATTATTAAAAAATAAGATAAAACTTCCAGGTTCAGAGTCCTCTCTTTTCTCCCCCTTCCTTCTGGCACACCGGAGACATCTGGGCTGTGCCGCGGGGAATGGTGGGATTTTGAGCTGGGAGAAGCTGCTGGGGGAACAGAAGATCAGGTGTGGCCCCTTCTGAGCTCCCCAGGCCAACAAATGTCTGCGCTTCCTGGGAAGTTGCGAGTACAGAGGGTTTCCCCAGCAACCCGGGCTAGGTTTATAAAGAACTGGTCCCAACATCAAGAAAAGAAATCAGCCAGTAAATTCCTAGTTAGTTCATTTTCTAGGACTTCTGAATGTGTTTTAAATTTTCTCTAAATTAAGATAATCATAAAAGGTTAAGATATTGAAACAGAGCCCCACCTGATCCCAGAACTTGGTTTGTATGTGTAATTAGTTCCCGAACATATGGCTCAGAGCTTCTTATAAAAACAAGGCAATGACTCAAGGTATATTTGGGTATCAGGTTGAACAATGTTAAAGGGACACTCAGACCCATCTCAAAAGCCTCAGCCTGCCCTTGATCTGTGTTGGAAGCTTTTGCTGACATCTGTTTCGAAGAGATACCGAAAAACTCTCCAGTGGCCTCGTGATAAAACCAAAATTTATATGGAGATAGACATTAGGCATTCAAATTCTTAGGGTTCAGCCGTGCCGAGGAATGTGTGGCCCCAGAATATAACAGTGGGGGGTGGGTTGTGAGGAGGGGCACCGAGAACTGAGAGTACAATGCATTGGTTCAATATGGAGAGGGAGCAGCTGGGTCACAAATGTCCCAAGGGCCCTTTGTTCTTCCCTGGGTTTTATTATCAGTCCTTGATAATAAATCAGGTGCTCCTGTGTGGGGGACATAATTCAAGTCACCAGCAATCACTTCCCCAGCTCCCACGCAACCCCACTCTTCCCTGCTCCCCTCCCAGGAAAGCACTTTGGAGACTCCCTGAAATGGGAGCAAGGTATGGCACTGACTCACCCACACACCCTGGCTTAGTGAGGAGACTGGCTCCACCCCTAACCCACACCTGCAATGAAGGGGATGATACACACATGCACATGCGTGCTCGTGTGTGCTTTGCATAACACAGCTTTCAGACAAGACCCCTCCCCGACCTCCAATCAGATTTCTGCCCCTAAGTCCTTCCTATGGGCCAGCTCTCGGTCCATTATATTTGTGAAATTGTGGGCCACCTGTGGGAAATGGGAGAGTCATCTAGGGCATCTAACAGGCCCCAGGTGGGGATCAGGCCCGTCTCCGGCTTCAGTGAACCATCACTCTACCCACATTCATTCATTCATCTATACAGCCACCTCTCCTTTTAATAAGTACTCATCAAGCACCTACTGTGTATGTGTGGTGGGGAGGTGCCATGGGAAAACCAGAGCTGATTTGAGTATAACCCTGCCCTCCTGGGCTCACAGCCTAAGGGCATAGGGCAACAGCAGGAAGCCAAGTATTTAGTGAGGCCATCACAGGTGTTTGAGAGAGATGTGAGCACCGTGATGTAGGACACATGAGAGGAAGGGACCATTTCGGGCAGGGTAATGAGAGCAGCTTCCCAGAGGACAAGGCGTTTGCCCCAGGCTCTGAATGATGTGCCCATTCAGACAATGAAGGTGACAAGGCACTCTGGGCAGAGGGAGTGACGAGAACAAAGGCCCAGAGACAGGAAACCACTGTGTGGCCCAAAAACAGTGAGTCACTCTCCAGGTACAAAAAGTATACAACTCTCTGTTCATCCGATCTTCAAACACACCCCTGTGAGGTTGATAAGGCAGGTATAATTATATACATTTTATAGATAAGAAAATCCAGGTGCCTAGAGGTTATATACATTTCCCAAGGTTTCACAGCTCACAGGCTGTGGAGCCCAGATTGAAACTCAGGCTTAAACTCCCCAGACCTACCTAAGGCTGAAAGTGAAGAAAAGGTCAGATTGCCCAGGGTCTTAAATGAAAAGCTGAGGAGGTTGCTGTTTCCTCTGCAGTGATGGGGAGCCGTCGAGGGCTTCGAGCAGGGCTGGAAGATCCGTTGGACAGCTCTGAGCAGAAGTCGGGGCAGGAAGGCGCTGGGTGCAGGAAGACGGGGGTGGGGGGGGTTGGCAGTCCCTCGGGAGTCCTTAGACCAGACCTGGACCAGGAGCCAGAGGAGAAAGAACAAGGCTGCAGGTGAGCAGGAGTTAGTCTACTCCGTGCAGAGGGCGGGAGCAAGGCTCCAAGAACCGTTGTGGCTGTGCTTCCAAAGCACTGGCTGCTTCCTCCCAAGTCAGCTGAGACTTTCGCATCCAAGGCAGCGACAGGTCGGCGCGAGTACAATGAGCCAAGCCCTTTCACATGTATTTCCCCGTCTAATCCTCATAACAACCCCAGGAAGTGGCTAATGTTTTAACTCCATTTCCCAGAGGAGCAAACCAAGGCACACAGTGGTTACAGAACTTGGCCATGGCTACCCTGGGAGAAAATGGCTTAGAATGCAATGTGACAGGTCCCACCCAGAGTCTGCACACCTGATCACTACCTATAACTGCCCTTCTTAGATCTCAGCTGCCACTGCGATGGCCGGGGATGAGACAGCTCTCCTCGCCCATCAGAGTACACCTGCCTCGCTGCCCTAGGCCTGCAAAACCCTCCAGGCCTGGCCCAGAGTTACCTTTTTCCTTTGTTACCTCCCGCTGGGTCCTGAGGGATCCTGCTGCCACAGCCCAACAGGCAGGAGGCCAGATCCCGGCTGTGATAGAGAGAGAGAGAGAGAGAGAGAGAGAGAGAGAGA
The DNA here is from genome assembly GCA_007922815.1 of Macrotus californicus. NCBI lineage: Eukaryota > Metazoa > Chordata > Mammalia > Chiroptera > Phyllostomidae > Macrotus > Macrotus californicus. The sequence goes on along the minus strand of VMDR010001480.1, from coordinate 18,343 downwards.
GAGAGAAAGAGAAAGAGAGAGAGAGAGAGAGAGGCCCAGCCTGGGGCGTCTCAGCAGGAGACCTCAAACCAGGCCAAGCTCAGTGGGACTGAGATCAAAGGCAGCAGGGTGGGGGGGCAGAGCAACAAGGAACAGAAATGAGCAGGGGTGAGGCTGGTCTTGTATCATTCCTGTGGCTGCATCCATGCACAACTGGGGCTTCTTTGAAAGTCTGGGCCACCCCTGGGCCAGGGTGTGAGACAGAAGATCGCCTCCCCTTCTTGGGTTCCCCTGCCAGGATCAGGGTGGGGGCGGTGAGAAGTCATCTGCTGATAAAAGAGATTCAGTCTCCCAGCTCCGCTGCAGTAACCTCTCCCCTGGGGATCCCTTCAGCTCCTACACGCAGCATCTCAGGACACTGTCCACATCCGGGCTCTCTGGTGTTGCTGTGTTCCTTTTCCTGTGCAGGCATGGATAACTCATGGCTTGGTCTGTCATGTTCTTCGTGGCTCTGGGCTTAGCGCCATGCACCTTGTAGGGCTTCCAGAAATCCTTAAGATCTGCCTGATGGAGAGACACATCTTTCATGTGGCCCTAGGTCCATAAAAGTGCTCAGCTGGGACACTTACCAAGATCCAGAGTGGAACCTGCAGGGGAAAGCACTGTCCAGGGAATCCAGGTCTGGGGCTCTATCCTAACTTTGCCGCTGACTTCCAAAACAAGCCATGTCACCTCAGTGCCCCCATTTGGGGCACTAAGAAAAGGTTACTTAGTCCTAAAGTTTCTTTATCTTCACCTACTGGTCCCTTCTTGGTTAGTTCTTCGTTCTGGGTCACCTCCTTCGAGAGGCCCTCCCTAACCACTCAGGCTAGAGCAGCCCCCTCCCCTCTCCCAGGCATCTCCAACATGTCTCCTGTTTGTTGTCTCCATCTGACCTTGTCCTGTTTGGGTATTTTTCCACTTGCTTATTAACTGTCTCCCTGAACAGGATAGAAGTTCCAGAAGAGCAAGGAGCTGGTCTGAGCTTGCCTCTGCGGCTCCCTGCTCTGTTTCCAGAGCACAGCATAGAGCCTGGCACACAGTAGGCGCTCAACTAATGCTTGCTGTGAGAATGAATGAACCGTGAGCACTTTCCTGTGCCATCAGATATTCTCCAAAAACCATGGATCTATTGGCAACAAAATAGTCCAAGGTGTGGGTGTATTAAAATATATTAAACCAACACCCTATTGTTGACATTTAAATTAATAATCACCATTTATTAAGCACCTAAAAAAGGTCACTTTTGTTTCCCTGTTTACTGTCGCGGTAAGCCGCACATCAGCTCCTTGGAGAAAGGGACCTTCTCTTCTTGTGTGTCACTGTCCCCACCCCAAGCACATGGCCCAGCACACCGGTGCTGCACGAAGGTGAAGTAAGGGCTCTCCTCCCTCAAGCCCACTGCACTCATTTTGCCCCTCCCTGTGGCTTGACACTTGGAAAGTTGTTTGTCTCCCAAGCAAGGGCACTCATTACCTACTAATTTGCTCTCCTATTTTAATTTGTTCTCCTATTTTAAAAAGTCAGTTCTAGCTGGAGTCCTGCCGTTTGGGCAGCTTCTGACCGCCAGAGAGTCCAGAGAATCAACGTCACCGTGTCCAGCTGATGTCACCCCAGATAGCCGGAAAGAACGGGAGGTGTCAGTCAGCCCATGTGACCTGGCTGGGAGTCACCACACCACTGCATCAGACCTTTAGAAATTGCAAACATGCTCAGGAATCCACAGAGCAATCTTGGCCAAGCCTGGAGCCCTGGGGTCCTTGGACTGGGCCCCCTCACTCTTGCCAGGGGTGCTGGTGCCAGAGGAACTGCCAGGCCGCTCTCACCACTGCTGGCCACGGCAGACTCCCACAGGTCAGGATCAACACGGAAGCCATGTAGGCGCCAGAATGGGACAACTTCTGGGTGTCTTCTGGGCCGTTGGGTGTCTGCGGTACAGAGATGTGGTTGGACGCAGAAGCCTCCTGGTGACTGAAAGCAGGTTCAGATGGCATGAGGTGCAGTATCACTGGTGCCAAGAAACACTGGATGTGCCCCTCGGGGTTCCGCCTCCATGGGCAGCCACGGCCTGGGCACAGGGCACTCCTGATGGCTGGCTGCAGGAGCACAGGACCGCCAGCCTGCAAAGGACATGGAGTGAGTGCTTCCGTGGCAGGAGTGACACCTCTGGAGAGGCCTTTTCGCTCTTCCGTGGTTTCCCACGAGCAGCATCTCCTTTAAGCCTGATTCAGGAGAAAGACAGAGCAGATAGTATGAAGGCCAAGAAAGATATTACGATAAGTCTGAGGTCAGCCAGCAAGACGACGGGGATGGAGAGGCCAGGACTAGAGCCCAGTTGCTCCCACCGTGTCTCCCCATACACTTGGCATCCCACCGAAAGAGTGTCAATCATATCCTGGACATCATAGATTTGTATATTTATTTCATTCTCTGGATTGTAATAAAGTGTCTATTCTAATAAAATCGGTATATTTAAACACTTTTCCAACAGACAGGGCTCACATGTCTTGGCAAAGAGGCCCCTCATTTTGTTCTGCACAGAGGTGCTGTGTGGCTGGCAGCAGCCCTGACAGAAGCCACTCATCCCAGGGAGGCCTGCACTTTTCTGGGCAGAAATGGGAAGGAAGAAGGTCCTGCTAGATCCCCACAAACCCAGCTGTCCTAATGGCAGAAGGAGCTGGGGAAGGGAGCTTGCAGGGTAAAGGTGCCTACAAATCAATAAGGCAAAAGGCGTCCTAAGGGGAAAAATAGGCAAAGGGCATGATTTATTATCACAGAAGAGAAGGCAGGGTATGTATGAAGGTTGGATGTGGACATTTGTCACTGTCTGGCCTGCATAGCATCCCAATGCCCACTGCTGCCCTCTGAGCCCTCGCCTGGCGTGTGCCAGGTTCTGGGCTAAGTGCTGTGCGTGAACGGCCCTGTTGTTTCTGTCGCCCTTGGAGGCAGGAGCTCCTGTCTCTTCAAGCAGGTGGGGAAGCAGGTGAGTCTGGCCCCCGGATGTGGTTTGTTTTTTAATTTGAATTTTTCTAGGTGGAACAAGAACTGTCCAGTCTCATAGATTCCATCATCCTCTGTTATAACCACGCTCGCTTAAAAACATAAGACATTTTCTTTTTTTCTTAGCAGTTTTACTGAGATATAATTCACATTCCATACAATTCATCATGCAATTCAATGGTTTCCTATATGTTCACAGCCTTTGCCACATCAGTTTTAGAGCATTGTCATCACCTCATAAAGAAAGCCTGTACCCTTTTAACTCGCACCTCCCTACCCCTCTGTCCCCCCACCAGCCCTAAGCAATTATTAATCCACTTTCTATCTCTATAGAATATGCTTATTCTAGACTTTTCACACAAATGGAACAAGACAATCCGTGGCCTGCTGTGTCTGGCTTCTTGCACTTAGTACAGCGTTTCCAGGCCCATCCACATGGAAGTTGTATCAGTACTGCATTTCTGGTTTTTTCTTTTTATTGAATTAATTGGGGTGATGCTGGTTAACAAAATTCTACAGGTCTCAGGGGCGCAGTTCCACAGCCATCATCTGTGCACTGTACCGTGTGTTCACCTCCCTAGGCACGTCTCCCTCCATCACCGTTTACCCCCCACCCTCCTCCAGCTCCCCCCCCCACCTCCCCTCAGTGCTGCATGTCTCTGTGGGAGTGAATAATATTCCCCTGCAGGGACATGCTACCTTCTATGTATACATTTGCCCGTTTGGGAGATAACGTTTTCTTGAAAGCAGCCCCTGTCCTAAGTGCCTTATCTCATTGGATCCTCACACCAACCTTAAGAGGTACATATTAGTATGACCTCTATTGCATAACAAAGAAGGAAACTTGCCCAAGGCCACTTGGCTGGTGAATACCTGCTTGGCCACTGAGTTTGCTTGTAACTCCCAGTGGCTCAGGATGCTTCCTTTTAAAGGGTCTTCAGGGGCAAGTCAAGCATACCTCAGCCTGCTCATTTATCCCTAAGTGGAATCCAAAATGATGCCCCGAGAGCCTCCCATTTTCATTACCACCCCACCCCCACCCAAACTGGGCTCCTTTTCCAGCCCCTTCAATCATCCCCTTAGTCAGGAACATTCCAGAAAACCACTTCCACAATACAAACACCTTGTTCCTCAAAGGATGTTTGGTCAACAAACCCCTTGGAAAGGTGTCATTTGGGCCTGTAAAATCCTCATTATTTGGGACCTCACTAATTCAATATTTGTGATCTTTTCAAGAGGCCATGCTGGGCTAGAGTATGATTTGGTTAGCAAACTTTCCTTCACTATGAATTTGTAATTCATAGTGTAAACAAGATTGTAGAAGACATGTTCAAACAAAGTATTTTCAAGCCACCGCAAAAATCACAGAAACACCCAGGAGCAACCCAATAGCTGAGACACAAGTTACACCCAAACCTTATCGATTCTTCGAGCAGGTCCCCTGAAGACCGACAGGCAGCCTTGCTAAATGGGTTGGTGACAAGACTCGGGACTCAGTGTGCCATGACTGACTTCCTGCAAACATGTGGTGCCCCAGATTCACTCTCTGGTCCTCAGAACCAGCCCTGGTCCTCCATTTAGGCTTTTCTATGGCAAAGCTTGTTGCTGCCAAACAGACATTCAGCAGAACTAGGTAGTCAGCCCCCAAACCCCCCTTGGGCCACACCAGGCTGAGAAACATTTAATGTCAGGCCCTAGGAAAGACCACCAGGAAAGAGGCCCTGGAGGGGCTTCTGAATGTGGAGACCCCTCCTTCCTTCCTCAAAACCCTGTTATTTGTCCCACAGAGAAATCACCTAGGGGGGACAGCCCACAGCCCCCCCGAGATGAGCACTCAGTATCTCCAGACTATTGCGTCCTGGTCCTAGACATTTCCTATGGCCCAGCAAGGGAACGGCTGGAGGGGAAGTGTCTGCTGACCCTAGTACTTCCAAAGTGAAACCTTCCATTTCTTTCTAGAACCGTAGGCCTCGGATTGTCAAATGTTGTGGGTTCAGGCTGCCCCATTCTGTCCCAGTTTAGGGGTGAATCATTTGAAAGTGACAAAGAGATTGCAATCTTCTGCAGCTTTCCAGGGGACGCCTTTTATTCTGTCCACAGAGCAGATCCAGTGACATTCTAGGGGGATGGAGGGCGGGATGGAGGGCGGGGCAGAGGGCAGAGACTCAGCACAACGCAGAGGTTCGTGACCCACTGAACCTTGGTTTCCACCCGTCCCCCTGGCGTGGATGGGAAGAATCTCAGGGAGGGAGACAGAATGGCTGCTCGAAGCTGGCTTCCTCCTGGCTTTGTGGCTGACTTCTCTCTCGGCCCATTTCTCCTGCCGCGAATTGGAACATTCAGCTGGAGGGGACGGCAAACGGCTTTCAAACCATGTCCCCATTCTCAACTGTTGAGAGAGGCTGCCTGGGGAGCTGCATTGAGAAGTATTTGGAGGGTTAGTGGGAGAAAGCGAGCCGGGACCCATCAGCAATGTGTGCTATGAGCACAGGACAGCGGTGGCTCATGTCCTTGACATACATTTGCCACTCTTGACATGGATACCCAAAGTCCTCTTTGGTTCAGATCTTGTATGACTTTATGATTCCTCTTGACTGCTGTTTTCTTTTCCTTCTCCAAACATCTATTTCCAGGGCTCTCCCCCACCCACCAGGAACAGACAGCGGCCTACAAACAAGGGCTTGTAGCACTGAGCCGTTCAAATCAGAGAGAGCCAAGGCCAGGGCAGGTAGCTCTCCTTGAGAGTAGAAGTAAACCCCCAAGAGAGTCTCCCTCTGTCAACACTGCACCGAAACCCTCAGGACATGGAGCTCGGCCGACGTGGAGGACCCCCTTCCCAGGTCACCCATGATGGGACCAATGCAAGGTGTGGCCTCTGTCTGCTTGGTGTAGGCATGGAGGACTGAGAAAGCCAAACACCATCTGAAAACGGTGAAAATAATTTTGAGCAGAGTTCTGCTGGGAATGGGGAAGTCTCCCTGTCCGTAGAGCAGAGATGACCATTGTGTCCCCTCTGAGAGGGGTCGGGGTGACCGTGCCGTGAGATAATGCAGGCAAAGCGCTGGGCACAGGGCCTGGCCCCAGAACTCCGTGTGTAATAAAAGCGATCCCATGTCCATCATATTACTCTCCAGGATCACCCCTGGGTGACATCAGGCCCATGGGGATGAAACCCCTTCTGGGACCAGCCCTCCCACCAGCAGGGCAGGACCCAGCTCTCTCACCACCAGACCCCGCATTGGCCAGTTCCAATAACATGATTAGTCATTTTTCATTCCTGAGATGTCTACCCATGGGTGGGTGCCTGTGTGCCTGTGTGAGTGCGTATGTGCCTTTCATAGCAGGGGAAAATCCATATTCTCTCTCTTCTGACCGAATTAATCAAATAAATCTTCTGTAAGGAGCTGCTAAATGAATCACAGATGTCTCTGCCCTTTTACAGGTTGCAGAAAGCACCCGTTACAGTTCTTTTAATTTATCAGAGGAAAAAAGATGCCCTCGTGTGCCCCTTCCCGCTTACAATAATAATCAGAACCAGTCTATTTTCCAAGGGTCCGAGACTCATTTTCAAAAAATGTGTATCAATAGATGTAACAGCGGGAAGATTATTTTGCCAAGTTCCAGCCTCCAGCACAGCAAAGGTGCCCTGGCTGGGGAGAGCGTTTATAAAACCACATTTAATAAAAGAGTGTTATATTAAGTATGTTTGTGAGTGTATTTAAGCATATGGTTTCCATATCAGGCGTAAAGATGGCAAACACATGGCTTACCTTCTTTCTAACCTTTCCTGGAGACGTCCTTTCTAGGAGGCGGTGGGATGGGAGGGTTTGGCCTGGATGCGAATAAGTGTGTGTTGTTCGCTTTTGCTTTTCACAGCTCTGGCTCCCATGGACTAGCACCAAGGAAGGTCCAGAAAACATGTGGAGATGCTCTGCCTCTTCCACGTCTGTTCTTAGCCCAAGAAACTTGGCTTTGCTTACTCCCTTCAACTGCCCCAACACTCTCCTAGCTCTCCTTTGCATCCTCCAAGGTGCTGGGGGCTGGCAGACTTTAAAGTGTGAATCAATTTCAGCCGCAAAGAACTTGAGTTCCTGGATTTTCAACGTGAGAGCTCTAAGGAAGAAGGCCACCCAGCTTGGTGTCCATGAGCCCCTGTTTACCAGCAAGTCATCCAAACCCAGGATTTGTCTGTCTGAAGATCCCCTTTTGGTACATGTGCTGGGACAGAGGTTTTATCTTTTTCCTTTAGGTCAACAGCAGTGGGTCGTGGCCCTGTAGGCCCGGGGTCCCCAGAAACGCAGCAAGGAAAGGCCTCCACTGTCCACCCCCCTAAAGCAGTCTTCACAACCCCCCATTTCTGAGATAACCCTGGAAGCCAACATGCCACACTATAAAGGGCACTTGTGGAGGGGTGGGGGATCATTTGCAGTGAGGCCGCCCTGCCCACCCCCACCAGCCCAAACAGATTTGCCTGAGCGAGTTATAAATCTACTGGTACCATTTCTTTTTCGTCACTTGCCTAATCCTGTGCCCTTCGTTTCATGTGCTGTAATTACTAACATCTGCTTTCTGAGCCTGGGCCGCGTGGAGTTTGCAAAGGCGGTTTTCGGTCCAGAACAATGGTGACAGCTGTTTCATTTAGCCTAAGGCCAGCACTTCCTGTTCAGTCTGCATCTGCCCTCCTGTGTCCAATTTCTGTTTCGGGGGTTTGGTGTTTTGTTTTCTGGTTTTTTCCCCCTTCATCTGACCTTACTATACGTTTCAGGAGAATTTCTAACTTAGCACCCCAGCTAGTATTTGTAGCACATATGCTTGCTAGACTGGCGACAGCCAGAGAGAGAGAGAGAGAGAGAAAGCCAGGATTGTCCAGCAGCTAACACAGTGGAGGGCTGACTGGGGACCCGGGGAACCAGGTGCTAAGGAAATTCCTGGGCCTTTCGGTTGGGGACTAGGCTGACCTCCCTGAAACTTAGACACAGAAAAAAATGGGCTTAGCTTATCTGTCCCCTGGCTGGTGTCATCTCTAGGGCTTATTTGGGAACGGAGTCACCAAACATCCCACTGTGGGGACCGTGTCTCTGGGTAGCCACCAACATGTAGGAGCCCTTTTTTGAGAACAAAGCAGGCTCGTCAGGTGGGGCAAGATCCAGAGGCCCAGACTCACTTTTCCCCATGGAGTCTCCAGCAGTGCCATAAAAATCCTTCCCAGTTTGCACAGGACGGCCCTTGGCCTGGGGAAAGGGAAGTGCTGTGGACAAGAGAATAAGAGGGAGAAAGCTTTGGAGGGTCTGCCTGGACCCCCTGAGCATGCATAGCAGCGCGTGACCAAAGGGAATGGAGACTGTCCCTGCTGGTACCCTTCCACCCACCCCACCTATCCCCCAGTTCCATCTGATCCAAGCCCAGGCTCCCCAGCTCGGCTGGCAGGCAGATGTCAAGTTATTATCTAAGACCCCACCACAAGCGCTGGGTTAGAAGCCTCGAGACGTGTGAAGGCTGCCTTCAGGCATTGCCGGGTAGTTATTGCCATCCAGGGTAAAAACTGGTCTCCACATGGGTAAGAACTGGCAGGGACATGTGAGTGTCCTTTGGGGGCATAAAGCAGAGCATGGGAGCCAGGGGACAAGTGTCATGACTCGAATCGGGACGTCTGGAGACTGTGTCTTTTGCCAGATCTCAGAGCATCAGGGTTGGCAGAAACCCTCCCTCCCTCTGCTTTTCTTATATTTCTTATACTTATTCAAGCTTGAGTGTATCAACAGAGAAGCAAATGAAGGCACACCTCTGTTGCTTCTAGAAACTTGAGGCGTTTTGGCCATTTCAATATGAAATCTTTCTTTCAATTGCAGACCCTCTCCACCCTTCTAAGTGGTTCAGTGAAAATAACTCGGGACCTGCGTGCACATGGGAACTGTGAGGCAAGTTGGGGAGACCCCAGCTGCGGCTACCAGTGCGTCTGCCAGGCCCGCTCCAGGCCCATCTCTTCGGCCTCCCGAGGAGAGCTGAGCCCAGCAGTCTTGAGAAAACACTGAGTGCTGACTTGACACCTGGGGGTCACAGAAGTCCCTGGCAGGTGTTCAAGGGCCCCATGGGTTGGTAGGAGTAAGGCAGCAGAAGGAAGAGCTCAGGTGTAAAAGACACAGCCAGGTGGGTCCTGCTCCCCCACCCTTTCCCCAAGGTGTCAGGTGTGCAGAGTGAAGAAGGCCCGGGAGCCCAGGAACCCACCACTCCCAACTCTTCACATGAGCTCAGAGCTGCTGGAGGCCTGACCCAGGCACACTCAGGAATTACCAGAAGCTTTCCCTACACTGGGGAATATCAGGAGCAGTGTCCACTCATCAAGAGGGTCAGATGCCCTTTGGCCCTCCTGGCATGCACCCAGCTCTCCCCGCTGCCAGCCCCAGCCCCTTTCCCTGCCCCCACTCCCAGTCTCCCTGCCCCACCCCCTTCTCTTTCTCACTCCTTTCCTTCTTAAAGTTAATTGCAACTTTTTTCTCAGCGCTCTGATCTGGATAAGCCACATCTCATTAGAAAAAGATTTAGCTGGAGCCAAAGCGGGCTGGAGAAGGAATCCCTAATCAACAGAGAAAAGATTTGGGTGTAATTGCTCTCTCCCGCCATTCTCGCCCCCTCCAATCGTTCTCTGCTCATTAATCTGGAAAGAAAGTCGCAGTCGAATGTCTTGATGTTCAAGTATCTTCTGCTGAGGCAAACCAACCCAAGTGCTTCGGGGGTTCCTTTCATGGGGGGGTGGGGGGAGCTTTGCTTGGTGGGGTCTGTGGGAGAGTATAGGAAGCCCTTTGGGTGAGGGAGTGAAACTTCTGGGGGTGCGTGTGAAGTGCTTTGGTCATGGCATGGGTGGTGTGTGTGTGTATAAAGCTATTCGGTTGATAAGGGAATGAAAACTCGTGGTATGTGCACGTGTGTGTGTGAAGTACACTGGTGTTGGATGTGTGCGTGCAAAGAGCTTTGGGTCTTGGGGTGCGTGTGTTTGTGGGTGTGGAACACTTGGGGCATTGGGATATGGTTGCAAAGTGTTGGGCGAAAACCCTTCGGTGGCTGGTACGTGGGCGTGAAGTGGTTCGGTTGCTGAGGGTGCGTGTGTGGTGCTTTGTTTATTGCGTGCATGTGTGTTCACATGGATTAGTAGAGCCTTTGGTCTTTTCCTCTCACCCAATTAAATCCCAACAGATGCTTAAGTGGTGATCCATGGAAAATTAATTTCAGAGCAAACCATCTCCCCAGGTATGGACCTCGGGTCCCCAACACCCAGCAATGAAATGACAGCATTTTCATGCTCTTCCTTCAAGATTTGGAAATGATCTTCAATGACCATGTATTCCTTTATAATTAATGGGGGGTATTTTAATTAGTTTATTTTTAATTGAAAAAGTCCTGCATGCTCAAAACAGAAGAGAAGCAGTAATAGACGCTCCTGGTGCCACATGAATATTATAAGGGGCTTGATCGTGGACATTCCACCTCTCTTGCACCCTTGTCTCCAGGTCCCCTCCCGAATCAGCCCGTACAGTCATTTTTGTACGCTTCCAAATGTAGGCCATGCATTCATGGTCTGCATTGGCTCCTAGTATTCTGCTCTTTGCTTCTTTCACTTAACAAAATATCTCAGAGTTGTTCTCTAGCAGCATAGAGTTACATTAATGCTGTGTTTTGAATTGATAAAATTAGTTAACTGGAAAGCTGGGACAGCATCCAGGTGCCATGACAACCAGACCCCCGGACCCCAGGACCCCAGGACCCCACAGGGCAGGGAGGACACAGCGCCTCCAGGTCTCCTGTCAGCTCCCCCCGGTCTGTCTTCACCCTAATTGGATCTCAGTGTGCTGTGTGGTTGTTATAATCACTCCTGCTGCACCAAAGACCAGTGGACACATGTATTTGCCGAGGACGCGAACATCCAATTTGTGATGCTAAAGGAAATAGTTGTGCGGGGGGGAAGGTTTTCAAAGGCGCCAGTGACCAGCTTAGAGCAGGGAGGGCCTGGGATTGATCAGCTCCCAGTGCCAAGTCCAAACTCAAACCCTCCAGACCTGTCAGGTCCTAACAGATTGTCTGCAGGCTACAGTGCAGACGGCATGCCCCAGACAAGGTGTCAATGCACAGAGCCTTAACCGACAGAGCCATGTGCTCAGAATGTTTACTAAGGCCTGGGACACGCTGCCTAGGATGGTAGCCACTTGGTCGCATGTGGCTATTGAGCATTTGAAACGTGGCTACTCCAACCTGAGATGTGCTATAAGTGCAAAATACACACCAGAGTTCGAAGACTTGTATGAAAACCCAACGCGAAGTATCTCATGAATAATTGCATGTTCATTCGATATTAAAGTGACAACATTTTGAATATGCTAAGTGGAACAAACTATGAACACTGATAACGGTGTGTGCATGTCGAGCGCTCTGGCTCACCTGTTCCTTTACCTTGTTTTAATGTGACTACTAGAAAATTTACAGTTACACATGCGGCTTGCATTTGTGGCTCCCATTATGTTTGTGTTGGACATCACAGACCTGGAATATAATACGCCCTTCCATGAATATTGTTATCCCCATTTTACCAAGGAACAAACCAGTTCAGAGGTTGAGTGGCTTGACCAAGGACACCAGCTAATGCGCTGCAGAAGGCCAAATTCATAGCACGAGAGGCCAGTGGTCCCAGCTGGGGGTCTCCTATTTGATGAAACTCCAAAAACACGAGATGTGTTGCTGTTTTCGACAAGATCTTATGCAGAAGCAGTTAGGGCCAGCAAGGACTGAGGCCAGTGTGGAATCTGGGAAGGCAAAGTAAAAGCCTGTGTGTGACTCAGGGGTAGGATGACCTCCCAACACTCACCGGGAATGTTAAGGTACAGGATGATTCTTAGTGCATAGTGCTTGGGCGGGCTTTCCAGCTCTCTGTGTGAACTTGGGCCAGTCTCTTCCCATCTCCGGGCCTCAGCTTCTCTATCTGTGAACAGAAGGCACTGGATTAAGTGTTCTCTGAGGTTCATCAGGATCCATGGTGTACTCAGCAGCTTTCTCCCTCCCAGTGGTTAGAGGTGGCTTGAGAGCAACTTCCAGAGTCCTTAGGCAATTGACACCTGTCTGTGTCATCTGTGAGATGGGGACAAGAACAGTGTGGACTTCAGGATTAATGAGATAATGCAGGTGATGACTCAGCACATGCCTCACACACAGGAAGCGCCCAATAAACGCTAGCTCTTGTCATTGGAGCCGTGTCCATCCAGGTTGACCAGCTGGCTTGGATAGTTCTAGGTCAGTAGACTCAGACTCACAAGCAGTATCTGCCTTGGAGCCTCCTCCTAATCTGACACACTCAAATGCCAAATTTGATCTAAAGCAGGTTCCCCGGGACTTGGCTTTGAAGGGTTTGTTACAGCTGCAACTCAATATCCTGATTGCATGGGTAACAGAAGCGCCCGGGAAGAGGGTGGTTTGGCAGGGGCTCAGGGGACAGTATTGCAGTGGGAGACTCAAGGTTCTTGTAACAGAGCATCTTCTGGCGCGTTCAGAGGAAGACGGGAAACTTCCACCCCCAGGCGATGTTAGTTCTTAGTGTTACTTCTTTCCCTGAGGGATAGTGGTCAAAGGTCACTTCGCCATCATTTGCAGGAGTGAGGCAGATCCATGGCCACGGGCCTGCTTCCCCCCCTTTTCCCACCGTGGGAAGACTCTGACCCCAGTTCTTCTTAACTGCTGTTTTCTTTTTCTCACCCCCGAATTGTGGGTAAACAACCTACTGTACTAGATAAAGGCTTTATCAGCTCAGCAGCTCACCTCCTACATACTAGCTCTTTCTCACGAATACCAGTCTGTCTGCAGTAAAAGTGAAGATGAACTTGATTTCTTTCTCCTGGGTTATCTCAGACTTAATTGGGAGGAACCTTGAGTTCAAAGGATAGGCTCCCAGCTGTCTCTGGCGTTCATCGGCTGCCATCTGCTGGGTGATCCTGGTATGGCATGGTCTCCTGAGCAGGCAGGCTATTTCTCCAGGGGTGAAAAGGGTCATTCCTCAATCAAAAAATATTTATTGAGCAGGAACTGTGTGCCAGGCATAGTTCTGGGCACTTGGGATTCACCAGCAAACAAAACAGACAAATATATGTTCTTCGGGAGCTTACATTCTTGCAGGGGATAACAGATGGTCAACAATAAACCCAATAAATAAATATATGCCTGGAGAAAAAATTTAAAAGTAGACCACGTAAGGGGAATGGAAAGTTCTGGGTGGGGGGAAGTGAGTTTAAATTTTAAATAGTTTTCAGGGTCAATCTCACTGAGGAGGTGACTTTGAATAAAGGCTTGAAGGAAATGAATGACTTTACTGTGGAGGAAAAGCCTGTCTACCTGGCAGAATGGATAGAAGCGCTCGGTGCACTCAGGAGAGACCAAGGAGCCCAGGGTGGCTGGAGAAAGTGAGCCAGGGAAGAGAAGCCAGGGCGGTGATCAGGAAGAGGGTGAGGTACGGGGTCCTGTGAGCTATTTATTGTTTAAGGGTCTTGGCTGTTGTGACTGGCTGGGGCTGTCAGAACAGAGTACCCTAGACGGGGTGGCTGCCACAACAGACATTTATTTCTCCCAGTTCTAGAGGCTGGGAAGTCCAAGGTCAAGGCAGCAGCCCAGTCAGTTTCAGGTGAGAGTCCACTGCCTGGCTTGTAAAGGACGGACTTGCTGCTGTGCCCGCATGGCCTTGCCTCAGTCCCTTTCTGTCTTCTTCTTTCAAGGCCACGGATTCCAGCACGAGAGCCCCATCCTCATGACCTAATTTAACCCTATCACCTCCCAAAAGCTCCGTCTCCAAATGCTATCCCAGCGGAGGTGAGGGCTTCAACATATAAATTTCAGGGGTGGGGAGGGGACACAGACACGCAGTCCCTAATACTGGCTTTTAGTTCAGAGATGCTGTTCCAGGGGTTGGAGAGGAAGCCCAGGCTGCCGCACAGAGCCAAGACATCTGGGAAATGCTCTCAAAACACACACCATTCTCTTCATTCATTCAGCACACATGTACTAAAATGGGAAAAATAAAGTCAAACCATGTGTGTTGAAGGTGATGAGTAAGAGAGAGAGAGAGGAGGCTGTGGGTGGGCGCACGGGGGTGAGTATACGAAGGTGTGTTTGTTGTGTGTGCAGGTGTGAGTCTGTGTGTGCAGTGCTGAGCAAACACTAAGTGATTGAATGCTTCATTCTTTAATGCCGGTGCCCCTCCAAACAACAACAATGAGAAACCAACCTGCACCACAGGCCTGCTTTCTAAATACCTCTTGGCCGAGACAAGTGGTCTTCTGTCAGAGTCCCTCACTTTTCCCTCCCCACCCACCTCTGCTCCAGGCCCTGTGCCAGGGTCCTCTTGGCATATTTACATACAGCAGGTTGTACTCCCTCTTCCTTCAGTCCTGAAAATTCACCTGGATGTCTTTTCTTCCATAACTTCTGCTATGCACCCTCTTTCTCGGGGGGCTGGGGAGGGAGAGGGGGAGGGAGCTCGCCCTTCCCCTAGCCTTCTACAGAGGGTGCGGGGTTGGGTAAGACAGGCCACAGCCCTGCCTGGAAGAGATGGCCGTCTCCTGGAACCTCAAAGTCGTGACTAGACTCAGCTGCCCAGTGTAGAGACAGGTAAGAGGCTTTGAGCTCTGGAGGCTGAGTGCATGGCTTTGCATCCTGTGTTTACCACTTCCCAACTTGGATTGGAGGTGATGCTTTAATGTCTCTGAGCTTCTGCTCCAACGGGAAGATCAATACCCATCTCATGGAGCAGGTGTAGAGACAACAGGGATCTGTCATTCATGTTCCTGATATTCACTGAGCACCTACTTTGTGCCAGGTGCTGGCCTAGGTGCTGTGGGCATGATGTATGTATATTCTCGTAGGATATCATGTTAAGGGGCATTGTTTAAGGACCACTTTTCAAAGCAAGGGCCCGCATTTCTAAAAGCACATCTCCACTATGCTCCCAGCTGTTAAAATCGTGTGTGTGTATGTTGTGTGTGTGCCTCTGTGTGTCCATACATACACATGCCTGTGTTTAAAGAATGGAGCATCCCAATCAATATTGACATACAGCATAACGCCATTTATGTTTATTTACAAATCATGCTCCATAATTTTCAACATGTATCTTGATAATCATACTATTAAAACAGTTACTAGAAATATATACACTAAGAACTTCAAGACAATGTTCCCTGGAGAGGGAGAAGGAGAGAGAGAGAGGGAGAAAGAAAGAGAGAGAATGGGGTATGGAACTAGATGTTTAGCTACTTCTGTAACATTTTATTTCTCTGTAAGAAAAAAAAACCTGAAGCAAATATGGCCAAACAACATCTAAAGAACATCTTGAAATGCATTTCATTTAGTAAATACAAACACTAATTCTAAATTGTGTGGATTCCTCCTATATTACAGATCAGCACACTGAGGCTTCGTGAGTGATTGCACCAAACAGGAAGCTGAGAATTGAAGCTGAGCACCACGTATCTAACTTTAGGGTCTGAGCTCATTTCATTAAATCATCCAACGTCCTGAATGTGTGCTAATACATAACTGATTCTACTGGCGAACGTTTTGTTCAGGATTTATGCATCTGTGTTCATGAAAGATATTGGGCCGCAGTTTTATGTTTTTATTATTAAACGTTATTCTTCAGAGCAGCTTTGGGTTCACAGCAAAACTGAGTCTGAAGTACAAGGAGTTCCCATTCACTCCTTGCCCCCAACCCTCCCTCATGGTCAACATCTCCCCTGGAGGGGTACCTTTGTTACAACTCACGGTCCTACGCTGGCAGATTGTGATCGCCCAGAGTGGGTAGCAGACTTCAGAGTTCAGTTAGACAAATGTATAATGACATGCACTCACCATTGTGGCATCATAAATAATAGTTTTGTTGCCCTAAAAATCCTCTGTGCTCTGCCTATTACCCCTCCCTCGCCCCTAAACCCCGGCAACCACTGATCTGTTTTTCACTCTGCATAGTTTCGCCTTCCTAAGAACGCCGCATAGTTGAAGTTATACAGTATGTCGCCTTTTTCAGATTGGCTTTTTTCACTTCCTAATATGCGCTAAGGTTTCCTCCACGTCTTTTCAGGGCTTGAGAGCTCCTTTCTTTTCAGCACTGGATAGTATTCCATTGTCTGGATGTACCGCAGTTGGGTTTATTCATTCACTTACCCAAGGACATCTTGGTTGCTTCCAAGTGTTGGCAATTAGGAACAAAGCACTATAATAAATATCTGTGTGTAAGCTTTTGTGTAGGCAGAAGTTTTCAGTCCATTTGGGTAAATACTGAGGAATGCGGTTGCTGGATCATATGGTAAGACTATAATTAGCTTTGTAAGAAACTGCCAAACCGTCTTGCAAAGTGACTATGCCATTTTGCGTTCCTACCAGCAGATGAACCAGTGTCTGTTGCTCCACGTTCTCATTAGCATTTGGTTTTCAGTATTGGGGATTTGGCTGTTACAATAGGTGTGTAGTGGTATCTCGTTGTTGTTTGAATTGGCATTTCTGTGAAGACATACATGTAAGGCACAGCTTCATAAGCTGTTTTGCCGTCTGTATGAGGAGGGACCCCCAAAAACCCAGAATTTATTTATAAAAAAATGTGTATTTATTCTTACATGGTTAAATGTCAATCACCTTCAAAGTACTCTCCATTTGATGTAGTACATCTATTGAGATGTTTTTTCCCACTGAGAAAAACAGTTTTTGAACTCGTCGATTTTGACGTCTTTTAGTGCTTCTGCCACTTATTGTTTCACCTCTTCTACATAGACAGAACATTTGCCCTTGATGACTTTTTCTATCCAGGAAAACAAAGTCACTCAGAGTGAGATCAGTGTGGGGCACAGGGGTCATGCTGTTTTTGACTAAAACTGCTAAACACTCAGCATGGTATGGGCAGGTGCACTTATAAATCACCCATCATGAAATGGGCAAATGCGTTGAGAGTCTTCAAAAGAAAATTCACTGAAGCTGAGCACAGTCTCTCACAACAACGCCAGCTGGTACATTGATGCAGACGGGTTCCTAGAATACTCACCTAGTGGGGGAAGCCTGTACTACAAGGGGCTCACCCTCCAGAAGATAATTCCAGGGGTTTAGGGGTCCCCCCTCATTTATCTTTTTGGGTGAAGTCTGTTTAGATCTTTTGCCAACGTTTTAATTGGGTTGTTTTTTTTATTGTTGAGTGTTAAGAGTTCTTTGTATATTTTAGACAACAGTCCTTTATCAAATGCGTCTTTTGCAAATATTCTCTCCCATTCTGCAGCTTGACATTGTCTTTCACAGAGCAGAAGAATTTGATTTTAATAAAGTCTAGTTTATCAGTTACTTCTTTTATGAATGGTGCCTTTGATGTTGTATATAAAAGCCAATGCCATACCCAAGATTATCTAGTTTTCTTCTTTGTCAATTTTCTCTTATTTTTCTAGTTTTCTAATGTGGAAACTCAGATAATTGACTTTAAACATCTCTTCTTTTCTAATGCATGCACTCAGTGTCATAAATTTCCCTGGAAGCACTGCTTCACTGTATGCTACAAATTTTGATAAATTGCCTTTTCCTTTTCATTTAGTTCAAAATATTTTTTAATTTCTCTTGAGATTTCTCACTTGACCCATGTGTTATTTACAAGCATGTCATTTAATCTCTCAGTGTTTGGGGATTTTCCAACTATCTGTCTGTTATTGATTTCTAGTTTAATTCCACTGTTGCCTGAAAACAGACATGGTATGATTTCTAGTTTTTTAATTTGTTAAAGTGTGTTTTACGGCCGCCAATATGTTCTATCTCAGTGAATGTTCCATGTGAGCTTGAGAAGAACGTGTACTGCGCTGTTGTTGGATGAACTAGTCTATAAATGTCAATGAGATCCAGCTGATTGATGGTGCTGTTGTGTTCAACTATGTCATCGGTGGTTTTCTGCCTGAAGGATCTGTTCGTGTCTAACAGAGGGGTGTTAAAGTCTCCAACTATTATATTGGATTCTTCTACTTCTCCTTACAGTTTTATCCTTTTTGCCTCATGTGTATTGATGCTATGTTGTTAAGCATATACACATTAAAAATTGTTATGTCTGCTTGGAGTATTGCCCTTCTTATGTAATGCCCCTGTTCACAGCTATTCTCTGAAATCTGCTCTCTCTGAAATTACATAGGTATTCCTGCTTTCTTTTCATTAATGATAGCATGGAATAGCCTCCTACATCCCTTTACTTTTAACTTATACATGTCTTCATATTTCAAGTGGGTTTCATGTAGATAATATACAGTAGGGGCTTTTTTAACCTGCTCTGACAATCTGTCTT
>VMDR010001479.1:109782-125101 GCA_007922815.1 Macrotus californicus | reverse complement strand
TAAAAGGCTTATATATGGAAAATTATATGACACTGAAGAAAGAAATTGAAGAAGATACAAATAAGTAGAAACATATACTACGTTCATGGATAGGACGGATTAACATCATTAAAATGTCCATGTTACTCAAAGCCATCTATAGATTCAACACAATTCTTACCAAGGTTCCAAGGACATATTTTACAGAACTAGAACAAATATTTCAAAAATTTATATGGAACCACAAAAGGCCCCACAGAGCAACAGTGATCCTGAGAAAGAAGAACAAAGTTGGAAGAATCACACTACCTAATATCAAACTATACTATAAGACCATAGTAGTCAAAACAGCATGGTACTAGCATAAAAACAGATATATAGATCAATGGAACAGAATACAGAGCCCAGTAATAAACTCACAACTTTATAGTCAATTAATATTTGACAGAGAAAGCAAGCACATACAATGGGCTAAAGATATTCAATAAATTGTGTTGGGAAAATTGGACAGATATATGCTGAAAAATGAAACTATATCACCTTCTTACACCATACACAAGGATAAATTCAAAATGGATTAAAGATTTACATGTTGGACCCAAAACCATAAAAATCACAGGAGAAAACATAGGCAGCAAAATCTTGGACATTGCGCATGGCAATATTTGATTGGATATATCTCCTCAGGCAAGGGAAACAAAAGAAAAAAATACATAAATAAGACTACATCAAACTAAAAAGTTTCTGTACAACAAAGGAAATCATCAACAAAATAAAAAGACAACCTAAAAGAATGAAAGAACATATTTGCTGATAATTCTGATAAGGAGTTAATACCCAAAATTTATAAAGAACTTATAAAACTCAACACCAAAAAAACAAACAACCCAATTAAAATATGGGCAAAGGACCTGAAAAGACACTTTTCCAAAGAGGACATACACATGGCCAATAGACATAAGAAAAGATATTCAACGTCACTAATCATCAGAGAGATGCAAACTAAAACCACAATGAAATATCACCTCACACCTGTTAGAATGGCTATCATCAATAAATCAACAAACAAGTGCTGGCGAGGATGTGGAGAAAGGGGAACACTTTGCACTGTTGGTGGGGATGCAGACTTGTGCAGCCACGGTGGAAAGCAGCATGGAGATACCTCAAAAAATTAAAAATGAATCTGCCTTTTGACCCAGCAATCCCACTTTTGGGAATATATCTGAAGGAACCTAAAACACTAATTTAAAAGAACATAGGCACCCCTGTGTTCATTGCAGCATTATTTACAATCACCAAGATATGGAAGCAGCCCAAGTGTTCATCAGTAGATGAGTGGATAAAACAGCTATGGGACATTTACTCAAAGGAATACTACTCAGCCATAAAAAAGAAGAAAGTTTTACCCTTTGTAACAGTATGGATGGACCTGGAGAACATTATGCTAAATGAAGCCAATCAAACAAAGACAAATACCACATGTGGTATCATATGTGGAATCTAATGAACAAACAGAACTAACAAGCAAAACAGAGACAGACTCATAGATGGAGAGCAGTATGGAAGCTATGGGTTGGGAGAGGTTAGCAGGTAGAGGAATTGAGCAAAAAGGAAAAAGGATTCATTGACATGGACCACAGTGTGGTGATTGCTGTGGGGAGGTGAATATAAGGAAACTAAAAGGTAATGGAAAAAATACAATAAAGATTATATTTTTAAAAAAAGAAGAAAAAAGAAAATGGACATTTTTATCTTGTTTTTGATCTTAAGGAAAACACTTTAAGTTTTTTGCCATTAAGTATTCTGTTAGCCATGGATTTGTCATGCATGACCTTCATTATGTTGAGGTATGTTCCTTTTATTCCCACTTTGCTGAACCCAGTGACTGGATTCATACCACATCAGAAATCGAGCCAATTAGCTCCACAAGTGGCACAGACAAAGGGAAGTGTCAGCAGGCCCCAGACCCTGTGGGGCGAATTTGAGGGGTCAGGCCACCCCACCCACAGCAGCTTGTATACTGTGGTCAGGGTCATTCCTCACTGTCAACCAGCCTGATGGTCAACCCCACCCACAAATGGTCCGAAAGCAATCAAGACTCAACTACAACAGGAAAGCTCACATACCCTATATGGGGACATGCCCAGAGCATCCAGCTCAGGTGATTGGGGAGACTGAGCCCCATAGGACACCTACTACCCTACCAAGCCTGGGAGGCATAGCAGATCTATCTAATACACAGAACAAATACAGAGAGGAAGCCAAAATGGGGAGACAAAGAAACATGCTCCAAATGAACGAACAGGAGAAATCTAAAAAGCAAAAAACAAAAAAGCCAACTAAGTGAAATGGAAGCAAGCAATCTACCAGATACAGAGTTCAAAACAATGGTTATAAAGATGCTCAAGGAACTTAGGGAAAGAATGGATGAACTCAGTGAGAACTTACAAAGAGAGTGTAAACAAAAAAGAACGTGGAAACCATAGAAAGGTTTCTATGAAATGAAAAATACAATATCTGAAATGAAGAATACACAAGAAGGAATCAACAGCAGATTAGATGAAGTGGCTGTCCTTCCACAGGTGCCCAGGGTAAATGCCCGCAAATGAGATTTTGTGTGCTGGCCCTTTAAGAGGATGTCTGGGTTTCCACCAGTCTCTTGTTTCACCTGGGAAAGACAGAATCCCCACTGATTTTCACCACCAGATGTTACATGGGGGCTCCTCTTCCCAGCTCTGGGGCTCCAGGCTAAGAAGCCCGACATGAGGTTGAGACCCCTCGCTCCTCAGAGGAGACCTCTGCAGCTGAGAATCCCTCTGGATTTTCAACCACCACCTGTGGGTGCAGAGTCAGCCCTTTTTGTGTCTCCACCTCACCCACCACCAGTCCTCCCCTGGTTTCTTCTGTATATCCTAGTTATAAGGCTTCTGTTCAGCTAGTCTTCAGATCGACGTTGACTGCTCTATAATTTAGTTGTAATTTTGATATGGTCCTGGGAGGGGGTGAGTGTAACTTCCACCTACTCTGCCACCATCTTGGTCCCAAGCCTTGTTTCTTTTGTCAGTGGAACGAGCACAATCTGAAATACTGATAAAAAGTGTAGTATGGTAAATACATAAACCAGTAACACAGTCATTCACTTTCATCATCAGGTATTGTGCTCTGTTGTACATAACTGTGTGTACTACACTTTCCATATGGCTGGCAGCGCAGTAGTTTTGTCTGCACCAGCATCGCCACAAACAACGAGAGTAATATGTTGCTCGACTTTACAACCGTCGTCATGTCACTAGGCGATAGGAATTTTTCAGCTCCATTATAATCTTATGGGATCGCCATGGCATACACAGCCCATCATCGACTGCAATGTCGTATGTGGTGCATGACTGCACAAGCTTCCTTATATTCGCTCCCCTCCGTGAAGGGCCACAGAGAGCACACTCTGCCCTCACAGTTAAAATGTAGCAACATGTGTTCCATGTTTCCACCCAGGGAAAGTAGGCCCAGACTTAAATTCAAGGTTTTAATTGGAAACTGGTCACATAGCACCTTATGCTTAGTACATGCCCCAAATTTAAACTCCAGAAGGAAAGCAGATGTTTACCATAAATCACATTGCTTGCATAGTCTAGGCTCAGTGAGCCACAGTTATCAGCTGGGGAAGAGTGGGAACACTCCCAAAACCCCAGCTCCCAAATGTCAGCTAAGGGTCGACCTCGCAAACTGGCCTTTTAAGAATAGCCGTCTCAGACCGACTAGGTTAACTGTTTTCTGCACAGGGATGGAAAATGAAGGTCTCAAAACCACTATCTAATGGAAACAGATCCTTGAGGAAGAGAGGAAGAGGCCTAAGAGACTCCAGAATAGACTCAAGAGGGTTTCAGGGCCAAGGGAATACCTTACAAGGTTTGGTTGCCAAGTCAGAAGTCTACTGACCGACACCCAGTACAACAGCAAGTTGGACTGGTTCAAGGAATAGCCTTTAGGCCAGTTAAGCTTAAATCATATCGATTGCATCATCACGGCTTTCAACTCTCCAGCCCTCTGAGTGGAAGCTGATTCCTCCTAGAATCAGCATGTCCTTTAAAGGAGAGGTAAAAGGAAGGATAGATGATGTGCAAAGCTTTTTTTTTTACTTTTATAATACCATTTGCCCTGGCATTCAAGAAAGAATCTCACAGATGGACAGATGCTAAAATAGTTATCACCAAGAACAGAGCTCTTGACACATGACACATCCCTGAACAATACTTAGTTGCCCAGCTGTCCTTATTAGCCCAAATGCAATGGTCAACGAGGTAAGCTTGAGAAATAAACCATAAGCAGGAGGATCCTAATTTAATCCTTTTCTCTACTGAAATGCTTAACATAAATTACTATCTATCTCATGGAAGGGTAGAAGGATCGATTGCTATCTCAGCTCTTTTTGGAACCAGTAGCCATCACGTATCAACTAGAATATATATTTAAAATAAATTGTTCTTTTTTCCAGAACAATAAATTTCAGTTACAGCCCTGGCCAGGTAGCTCAGTTAGTTAGTTAGAGCACTGTCTCAACACACCAAGGTTGTGGGTTTGATCCCCGGTCAGGGCACATACAAAAATCAACCAATGAATGCATAAATAAGTGGAACAACAAATTAGTCTCTCTCTGTCTGTCTGTCTCTCTCTCTCTCCTTCCATCCCTTCCTCTCTTTCAAATCAATAAAAGTAAAAAATAATAAATAAATTTCTGTTACATAATAACTTCAACCAGTGAGTTACAAAATATATCCTGAAAGTGCATGTGAGAAAAGAGTTAAGGACCTTGTGATTACTTAAAATTTCTGAGACATTTCACCTTCTCTGCCCCTCCCCCTTTCAATGCCCCTTCCTCTTATTCTCTTTCCTACATTCACCCATCAGCTTCTTCCCCTACCTTTCCCCTCTTTCCAGTACTCCCACCTCCCCAAACAATTAGAAACTGTGGTAATTTTAAAGGATTCAAATAACCGAAGTTGTTCTTTTGTAATTTTATTTCTCTAATTACCCAAATGTAAAATATTATCTCACTGGTAGATTATTTCTAATAAAAATTCCCACATGTTTGCATATATATGTACCTGCATCTTCCCCATTAATAACTTGATTTTTTAAATTTCCTTCAATAAATATCAAAGTTCATGAAAATCAATTCTTTTTGCTAAACTGTACCTTTAGCCCTATGAGAAAATACATAGTAAGTGCTTATTTTAGAAGCAACCCTACAAAATCTTCAAAATTCTGCCTTAACTATCAGACAGCCTTACGGGGAAACCTTGTTGCCCAGGGCCAGACTTGGTCGTCCCGGGGGTTGGCTTGGCTGCCCCAAAGGAAACATTCCTGGCAAAGACCATCCGGGGAGGGGGCCCTCCATCTAACGCTCCAGGTTTAAGCTTCACAAAGAGTCAAATCATCATAATAACTTACGTATCCAATTAAGTCAACTTGGAAACAAGACAACAAATGAACCATTAGAGCAGATTAAACCTACCTCCCAGATAATGTTAATAAATTACCTCCCATTTAATTTGCCTTCCATTGAGGCAGGGTTTTGTTAAAACCAAAATAGAAGTTCTCTCTGAAAAGCTAAAAAGCAAAACAAAACAAAACATGATTCCTCCAAAGAGATAAAAAGTTAGTTTACTAACAAGTGGCATAAACAGACTCTAGAATGCGTGAGTTAACAATCCCATGCGGATCAGAACTTCCCTGAACCATCCTGGCTGGAGCGTGCTCAGGAGTGATCGTGTGAGAGAGCACGAGGGGACACTCAGGTCTGTGTCAGTTACGAGAGAAGGAGGGATGTGAATCTGCAGAAGCAAAGCTCAGAGGCCAGGTGGAGGGATCAGGACATGGGCGTCCACTCAGGTATGTAAAGATTTGTCACGTGGCAGGGCAACTCCAGTTGCCTGTAGGACTAAAATGGAACGAGTTGGAAGAGGCGACAGACAGCCCAATCATTATCAAAGAGAACTCTGAACAATCAGAACTGCCAGAAGGTGGACGGGGCCTCTTTGAACAGTAATGAGTTTCCAGAGCTGTCCACGTGTTTGACAGATTCATTCAACACTCGGAATTCCTTTATTAAATATTTACGTGGGAGACTTCACACTGGCCACATGCAGGGGAAAAAAGCAGTCATGGTTCCTGCTCTCATCCAGGGTAGAGTCTGGTAGGGGGATCTGGTCACGTGTGCACGGGGGACTCAAACATACATCCAGCTGGGCTGTGTGAAGTTTTCCCTAACCTCGAGAAATCAGTTTTATGAAATAAAAGTCAGGGCTTTTCTCCATTTGGAGAGCCCCAAATATGTTTTGGGTTTTTTTTTAACTAAGAAGGAGACAGCTGAGTTAGTAACCCCTAGCTATGAAACAGCTTAAGGTTAGCCTAGAGAATGTTTAAGAGCTGCTGGGGTCAAGGCATTGAAGCCATCGCTGTGGGCCTGCAAAGTACATTCAGGAAAAAGCCTCAAACCCGTTTTCCAAAAGTGAGCTATTTAGAATCATCCTTTTGCCTTTGGTTGCAGTTCTTACACCTTAGAGGGTTTTTTTGTTTTTTGTTTTTTGTTTTTTTATGGTTACAAGATGCTTTTCCTTTGGAAAGATGGAAGAACAGTGTTTTGTAATTAGCAAAGAAACAGAAGTCTGGGATATATCTATTATAGGAAAGATACTAGGAAGGACTTTTTTTAATGGTTAACATTTAGTCTCAAAATTAAATCCCTTAATGCACAAAGCTGATTAAGTACGATCTATTCTTGCTTATTAATTATAATTAGTGAAATTCATTTCCTTATCACTTTTCCTAATCAGCATGCTTCCAGATGTGATCACTTTGCCTTAATCTAAATTTAACAACTATGACCTTAGACTTGAATCACATGGTGATTAGTAAAAATGACCTGTTGTAGCTAAAAGGCCTCACCAGACAAGAGGGGAGACCTCTGGATGAACTCCAGGAGGGTTACCTCACTGAGTGCCCAGCACACTCCAGACACCACAGAACTCACAAACATCTCTTCATGGAAAATACACTAGCATTCACAAAAGCTCATTTCATTTCACTTCTTAAACTTTTGTTTTCTATTACTAAGACTAATCTAAAAAAAAAAAAATCTATTAGCAACCTATGCATTAATTAATGCTAGAAGAAAAAGAACAATGCCAGGGACTGAGAAGTTAAAAGCAGCAGGAGAGAACATGCTACTCAGTTTCCAGAACAAGAGGGCATGTTGTGTGGAAACTTCAGTATACAGACCTGCTCTACCTAGGACTTAAACAGAAAACTTTACCATCAGGTAGAACAATGACCCTTTACATTCTTACACAGTTTTCTGACTGTGTCCTGAGTGGGCTTGGTCTCTGTGGCTGGTCAAGCTCAGACAATCAACTACTGAGAGAGCCCTGATGACCCCAGGTCATACACCAGGGACAGACACTCTAATCCCAGCAGGCTGCACAAGAGTGTGAATCATAGCCCTGGCCGGCATGGCTCAGCTGGCTGGAGCATCGTCCGGTACACCAAAAAGTTGGGGGTTTGATTTCCAGTCAGGGCACGTACCTAGGTTGCTGGTTCAGTCCCCAGTTTGGGGCACAAATGGGAGGCAACCAATCAATGTTCCTCTCTCTCCATTCCTCTCTCTCTAAAATCAGTAAACATATTTTTTAATTAAAAAAAGAGTGTAAATCATAGAAGTAAGATAATAAGGACCATGGGCCAACAATAAATTGGAACATTTCCAGTTCATTGTTAGGCTTTCAAATTCTCACAAAACTCACTGGTCCATCGGACTTAGCTGAGGGGCCCTGTTCTGTGACTGCTAAACTAACCATAGGGAAAAATCAAAAGCTTGGGCCGGCTGGTGGGGGGCGGGGGTGGGAGGCATCCCTGAATCAGGTTTCAGGCCCCCCTCTGTTCTAGTAGCAGGCCTCCTCTCCAGCAGCTTCAGTAGAGTACCCCCTGCCCCCACGCCCCCACCCCTCACCCTGGCAGGGGGCTCACCTGGTTACAGCATAGTCAAGATACACCAATATTGCGGGTTTGATGCCTGGTCAGGGCACAGGCAAGAATCAACCAAAGAAGACATAAATAAATAAGTAGAACAACAAATCAATGTTTCTCCCCACCCCCTTCTCATTCTCTCTCTCTCTCTCTCTCCAATCAATTTTAAAAAATAGCATTCCCTCTCCCTTTCCTGTGTCCGTAGGATTTCTGCCAAAATCCCCCTGGGGGCTCCGGGCCTTCCCTGTGCCTTCCTGTCACCCCACCCCAAGTGGAAAGAGGTTTTCTCTCCAAGTGTGACGGCTCTTTCAGCCAACTCAGAAAGCCTTGCAGTGAGCCCACTAACAACACGGTTCGGCTGAGTGTTGGTAAAATGCCGCCTGGAAGCCCACTCTCGGCCCTCTCAAAGGAGGAGGTTCTCCACTGTCTTATCTGCATAGGGTCCCTGCTGCTCGAGAAGGTTCTGGGACTGAGATAGCCTCTCCATTTCTTCCTTGACACAGATCCCACAGTTCCACACCAGCCACTCTGAGAGAGAAAAGGCTCTGAAAACTCCACAACTTTTATAACTTCACTAGCAAAACCTGGGGGGCTGATGGGGGACAATATCTGTGTGCCTCACCTGGTGGGAATATTCATTGTTCAGCGGGAGAGATGGAACCATGTTGAATTGCAAGCTGGGAACAGGCTGTAACATGTAGCACGTGTGTCACATTACCTTCTGAAAATCCAAACATGCCTCTGAATCCCAAACCCATCGGGCCCCATGGGTTTGGAAAAAGGCCTGTGGATCTGTGGTAGCTTCAAAATTAGTTCCAGAGTTTTCCTTCACCGTTTTCCTTAAGGAGCTGCAGTAATTATACAGGATGTGTGGCTAACAGGAAAATGTCACAGACAGAAATTAGAAGCCCTCATAGCTGAGTGGGAAGTTCAGTGGGAGGGGAGTGCTTTTATAAAGCCTGGAGTTCGGGCAGAGCCTCCCGTGGAGCCCTGAAGAAGGTGGTATTCACCACTTAGGGGCCTGTTCCTCTTCTCCCTCCATGTCTTTGACTAATATGCACCCAGCAAGCAGGCTGCATAGAAGAAAACCTTTCTCTTTTTTTTTGAGAGAGGGAGAGAGAAAGAGAGAATGATTTGTTGTTCCACTTACCCAGGCACTCACTGGTTGCCTCCTGCATGTGCCCTGACTGGGGATCGAACCAACGACCCTGGCATTTTGGGACAGCTCTGTAAGCAACTGAGTGCCCGGGCCAGGGCGACGGAAATCCATCTCTGCATTCAGTGGAAAGTTCACCGTACAATAAGAAGTGACTTCCCTTTAGAAACAAGTTTTAAAATGGTTATTAGATTCCCAAGCTAACCCAGGAAAGTTTCCTACTAGAATAGCTAAAACAGTGGAATTTTAAAAATGAGATAAAGTCACTTTTGGGAGTAAACCTAGGAATTTAAGTTCTTCTCATGTTACTCTTTAAATGAGAAAATGTAGTCTGCATCTCAAATGATGAAATACAAAATGCCCTTTAGAGCACAATGTATTTCTAAGTTGGATGTTGCCTATAATACGTAGTGGTTTTCTAATTGTCGTCATTTATTGTTGAAGAAATAATAGGTAGTAGGAATAGCGGCTCAGGAAAAGACAATGAGCCGGCCCTAACACAGCTCAGGTACAAGGGGAGAGACAGCAGGAAAAGAAATGTAATACAAGCTAAACTCACCTTAATGTAAAATTAAAGTTACACTTTTATTATTGTAAGTTCATACATTAAGGCTTTTCTATGATGAGTTTCATCTTATTTTAAAGCAGCTTTATATGTGCTGATAGAGTTTGATATACTAAAAGATTCACCTTTGAGTAACATTAAAGTCTCCAAACCTTCACAAAGGTCAGAGGGACTATCTAAACATATACTTATCCCCCAAGTTGGCTAATAACAGAGAGGCATTCTGGGAGAGAACAATTTACAAAGTTCACAGTGGAATAACAGCACCATTTTCCTGAAAGTTGGACATTCAATAACATTTGAATCTGAAAACATTAGAGCTGAAATTTGTCACTAAAAAAAAATCTACACTTTTGCCAAAAGAGGATGGAATGCTAACATCTGATAGCTGTGGTCCAAATTTTTAGGAAGTTTGTCACAACACTCTGCACACCACACTTCTGAAAACAGCGGTCTGCTGCTGCTGGAGCCCCCAGCTGAAGCCAAGTGGAAGCTGAAGCACAACAGCTACTTTCCCTGAAATCAGGAAAGCTCGAGATTCCACAATCTGAACACAACCCAAGGAAATGAGGCCTTACCCTGGTCCTTCTCATGACAGCAACATTTGATGGCGTGGGGGTGGAGGAGGGGGATGTAAAGGGAAGCAAAAAGAGTTAAAAGCCTTACTTTTTTTCCTGAAGGCTCATAGGGGGAGTGGAAGGTACCCGTGTCGATGGAGATGGGAAACTGTGAATAGAAAGCACGTGTCAGAATCGCTTGCTTGTTAATTCGGCTGGTTTACATCAACTACATAATACCAAGGACAGAAAGTCAGCCCATGCTTGATGTGAATCCCTTAAAGGAACAACAAAGAAATAACTAATTCCCAAATGGAATCATGGGCACATGCAACTACCCGTGTACTTTTAGATTCCTAAAAGCAATGAGGAATTCAAGGGGCGAATGGCGGCCTGAAAATCAATAATCAGGATCCTTGAGTTGCAGAAAAAGGTCTGGAAGGCTTGGATTCTGTACTTGATGGAGTCATTAACTGGGGAAATTTGAAATATGTGGAAAGTCATTAACTAGGAAAATGAAATCAGTCCAGTTGGTCTTGTTCGGTGTCTAGAATTGCTAAGCACTGATCTTGGTGCTGAGGGGAGAATTACAAAGATGTGCAAGACACCACCTCCATCTCGCTGGGGAGACAAGCCTGTGCACATGTAACTAAACCAAGAGAAAAGTAGTATGCAGCATAATGATAAAAACTAATTGCTAATGTCACAAGACACTTATTACATATGCCACACCCTATTCTAAAGGGCTTTCCATGTTTTAATTTCATTTAATGATCCCAACCACTCTATGAGAAAGGAACTATTATTCTCTCCCTTTTTACAGTGAGAAAACTGAAGCTCAGAGAGGTTGAGGAACTTACCCAAGGTCACACAGCTCTTCAGTGAGTGGTAGATCAGGAATTTAAACCCAGTGTCCAAATGCTACTCACCCTTGCCCACCACACAGTACAGCATGTAAAGGATTTTAATTCTGACTATGGTAGGTTAGGTGGGCAGGGTGAGGTGCAGGTATGGGGAGAGAAGTAAAAAAATGTCTAGGAGAAATAGCAATTGAGTTCTACATGCCCAGGTGGACACAGTATAATCTCCCTAGACCCAGCTCCCTTACCTCCAAACAAGTGAAATTGATGAGATTATCTCTAAAAATCCCTTTAAATCTTTTAATCGCTTAATTCACCTCTTGTGACGTCATCAGACAGCACAAAAAAGAGCAAGCTTTGGAAAACAACACAACAGATTTATTAGCTATGTGATCTTGGGAGAGTTGTTACCTTTTCCGAACCTTAGTTTCTTCATTCATGCAATGAGACAGACCTCATAGGGTTCTCGGAAAGAGAAAATAATCCATAGCAGACACGGTGCCTGGGGCACAGTGGGCACTCAGTTAATTTCAGCATCTCCCTCCCTTTTCTTTTTTCTTGAATTGTATATAATCTCAGTTCTTGAACTCATCTAAGCCTTAGATCATTGTGTGGCTGGCAACATACTATAGTGTACACTTTGGAGGTAGGTTGAAAAATAAAATAATATTTGAGAGCATCAAATATTTTCTAAAATATCTGAAAGGTTCTAATTTGCCTTCTATTTTATGTTAAAAAATGGATTGTTTCTCTTGACCCTTTTAATCATGTAAGTCAACTGCCTTATTAAACAGTCAGATGATAAACTGCCAACCAAGTATGTGAAGAGACATGCTATTCATCCTAAGACGTGACTGATGTGGCTTGGGAAGCTTTCTATAGATATTTTATAGGTTATGCAAAAAGTGCATAGTTAAGAGTTAAAAACTTTGTGATGTTTTATACTGAAATAAATATGTGAATGAAAGTGGGTGGAAAAGTCTTCCTCCAAAAACTGTTGCCATAATTTCAATTTTTATTATCAAAGATTAAGACAGAGCCAATGAGACATATGTCCACAGGAAAGAATAAATAAAGGACAGTGATCAGACTGATATCCAAGATCACAAAAAAGAGATTAAAAACTGTAGGTAAGCAGGTGTTCTGCTCCTTTTTTCTCCTACTTTATTAACTCAGAATACATTTTTTAACCAGCTTTGGCTAAAGATGTTTGAGACTTTTCTTTTCACTTCTTTAAATTGAGATTTAATTTAAAGGTATTAAAATGTACAAACCTTAAGGGTACTCTCTATGGGTTTTTATATATGCAGCCACCCATGTAACCACCATCCAGAGCAAAACCAGACCGTTCCCAGCACCCTTGAAAGCCCTCTTCCCTCTTGTCAATCCATACCCACAAGGTAACTGCTATTCACACTTTTAAATAGAGCAGGTATCAAAAACAGAAATAAGAAAAAAATTAAGAAGCCCTAAACCTGATTTTGTGTGTGTGTGTTTTCTGTAAGTGCTGGAGTTCCCTAGTACAAAGCTTACTCACTGGCAGTTGAACAACCATTAGCGACCCAAGACTAAGAAATTCACTCACTGGTGATAAACTGAAAACCAGAACCCGGGGCTTAAGACAAACAGCCTTCAAGTTCTGACTGTAGAAAAGCCAGATGCCTGGGGAAAGAGCGCATCTGGGGAGTTAAGCCAGATTGTGTCTGTCCTTAGTGTCAACATAAGTGTGACTCAACGAGGTCTCAGCAAAAATCATCCGTAATAATAGTCACTTACACCCAAACTCTTGATGGGTCATGGAGCTATCAGCTCTGTGCGTAAGAGGCCTCTAATTTGACATTAACGGAACATGAGCTTTGCGTTGTTTTCCAAGTAATTGTAATAATTTGATGTTCTTGCATGCATTTGTTTTTACCTCATTATTCTGATAACTTTCAGGTCCTTTAATAAGAGTTGGGAGTAAATGAGTGACAGAAGGTAGCCTAGTAGACAGCGAGGCAATCAGATCCAAGAGTTTCGTTCATTAGATACCTGGTCTAAACACCTTTTAGTTTGGCCAATACTATAGTTTGACTATCAGTAAATTTTCCAAACAGAGACACTTTTTCAGAACAAAAGGGGACTCTGTTATAATTATGCCAGAACCCAGGGCTAAATCAGGAGTGTCTCAAGCAAACCAGGACATACAGTCGTCCTGGCTATCACAAGCATCCACTCCATAAGGTGACATATTGATGAACTCGTGATTCCTTTACTAGTTAAGTTGAACTTTTACAGTGGCATAGGCATCTGAGAGGAAGAAAACCCAAGACACATGACAGATTATGGCTGAGATCAAGCAAGTACATGTATCAATGCCACTGTCCTGAATTTGCAGCCTTAGCTTGTGATGTGAAGAAATCAGCCTGAAGAGCCCTCAGCGAGGAACAGAGGTTAGATCTTCTACAGCCTCAGTAACTCCATTTAGCACGTAACACGCAGGACTCTGCACGCTGTGTGCTGCCATTAAATAGTGAGGGCCAGTGAACTCAGGGAAGCCAGTACCCTCAATCTGCTAAAATATTATGCTAGTCCATAATAATGTGATGATAATAATCAGTAGTTTATATGAATTGAGTGCTCACTATGTACCTGGCATGCTGTACTAATTTCTTCATATACATTAGCTCTTTAAATTACCCTATAAAATAGATACTACTGCTATTCCCCTTTCCCCCCTGCAGATAAAGAAATGGAGGCTTAGAGGAAGCAGTAAGATGCATATTAGGATTCTCATATTAGTCTGACTCTTAACCATTCCCTAATTTTACTCCCGACACCCCACTGCCCCCAGGTCAGGGCTCTTTCATTGCCAGGACAAGTCACTCAACAAGCTCAGGCAAGAGCCATTTACTGAAAGGATACCACAGACAATGCCTTGGACAGGGGCTGAAAAGCAGATATTACAGGACCACCTAGGGTTTGGCTCTGTGGCATAGTGGATAGCACATTGGACTTCTAGCAGGGCCACCTAGAGGTTTTAACTAAGAAGCTAGGAACCAAGACCATTCCCACCAGCTCTCATCTCCTATTCCTTTGTACTGTCTACTACAAATTTATACAATATCTCCTCAAAATCTGGGGCCCTAGATTCTACAGGTCCAAGCATTTCTAATGTCTGAATCTCCTTCTACTATATTATGTATCTCATTAAAGATCTTATTATCCAGTTTCTGGTAGGGAGGAAAGACGAACTTTTAACTTCATTTCTTTGACTGACTACAAATAAAAATTAAATTCTGATTTTAATTGCTCCATGATGTTAACACACAGGCAAACATTCTGTTTGCAGCTGGTTTGCTTTAAAAAGGAAGACTAACACAAAGAAGCACAAAGCCCCATAGGAAGGGGTAAATGCCATTACTTTCCCAAGCGAATCGATTTCAATAATAACTCTCTCCAAATAAAATTTGTTTAAAATCACCATTTTGCAATTTGGTAGATGTGACATTTCTGTGTAAAAAGTTTGGGTTTTTTTCTTCATTTTTTAAATTTTTTTTATCCAATGACTTTTTTTTGTTGTATTTTTTCCATGACCATTTATCCCCCTTACACCCCTGCTCCCACAATCACCACACTGCTGTCCATGTCCGTTCTTACAGTTAGTCTGTGTAAGGCAGAAAGTGATATTGCTGCACCCATGAGCTCTGGATCCTTTCCTTGAGGCCAGCATTCTTTTACTTAAATGCTGTATTCCATTAATAGATTCACATTCCAGAACAAAGCACAGTGCTTGGACTGGAGCCCAGCTCTCCCGACTTTCAGTCTAGGGCATCTAGAGCCTTTTCTACAAGTTGTGTAGATGAGGGGTAGGGGGTGGCCTGTGTGTGATCTAAAACAGAAGAGCACAACCCGTCATAGAGCCATTTCCTGTCCCTCCCCATCATTTGACATCATGGCATTACTTGGTCCAAGTGTCTTGTTGTGACATGGGAATGTGATAGTTTTTTACTCAAGCTCTGTTTATGTATGTTTTGTAAATATCTGTTTATTGAACTCTCTCCCACTGGACTGAAAAGTCACTTATAGCAAGCAGGTACTTATTTATTTTTATAGCTCCATTACCCAGAATATAGCCTGGCACACAATAGGCATGAAAGAGCAAAAACAAACAAAAAAATGTTGATGGAAGGAAGGAAGG
>VMDR010001479.1:96974-109682 GCA_007922815.1 Macrotus californicus | reverse complement strand
CTACAAAGAGAACAGAGAGGAAGAAAAGATAACAAAATGCTAATGGGAATTGTCAGGAAGGAATAATAACATGAAAGGATGGAAAAAGGAGTGAAAAATCAGAAAAAGCAATAAAAAGCATTCAATAAGTGATATAAAGAGAAATGTAACCTGCAGAAACTACTTTAACAATAATGCAATATTACCTGCTTCAAAACAATGTGCTGATCGCACTGCACTGACCACATTGTTAAAACATCTCACAGGCCTAGCTGGGGAGCTATTGGTTAGAGCATCATCCCCATATGCCAAGGTGGCAGGTTCAATCCCCAGCCAGCGCACATAAAAGAATCGACCAATGAATGCATAAATAAATTATACAATAAACAGATTTCTCTCTCTCTCAAATCAATAAATTAAAAGAGAATGAAAGAAACTTAAGAAAAAAGTAGTCCACAGGGAGAAAAACAGAACATGCCTAACCAGGGTGTGAGAGAAGAGAAAGGCCAGTCCTCATATGGATGGTGTGATCATTAGTTCCCAAAACAAGAAAAGGAAGTAGCTGTATGAGTTTCTCTAAGGAACCACGAGAGACTCTGTCACTCTAAACTGTTGCCTGTGGATTATAAACAGTGATTCTTGGACGGGATCTGGAGCTAAACCATCTGGGAGTCATGGGACCTCTCTGACCTGTCTGAAGCACTTGCCATCAACTAGCACACAAGTGAGACGTAACATGAGCCAAAGATTTCCTTTTTTAGTTGGTGGGTGGGGGTAGAGGCATGTGAGTTATATTTCTTCTTCATTGACTCTTTTTCCCCTCCAAGTTGCAAAAACAGACTAATACTGTTCAACATTAGAACGTCTCAGGTCAACTACAGTTCCAGGAGAGTATGGCTGAGAACCACTGGTTGGGAAACCACCCAACAACTCATTCATTCCTTCAACAAATATTTACTGAGTGTCTTACATGAACCAGCACTATGTGAACACGATAGACGTGTCTCTTGTTTCTTGGAGAAGATTCCATTCTTGTAGGAAAGGACAGGTAATAAACAAAAGGACAGGGAAGATAATACCTCTCTGAGAGCATCTCCCACCAGCCTTCCCTTCCCTTCCCTCTCCATACTGCAGGCACAGTGGGAAGCAGAGGCCGTTTTCCTGTCCCTAGAGTATGCCAGCCAAGCTCAGTGCTGCCTGGAGTCCTCCACACTGTTCTCTCTGGCTGCCAGCTCTGCAGTCAGACTTCACATGGCTTCTTCCTTCCTCTCATCAAATTTCAGCTGAGATGTCACCTCTCAAAAAGGCTTCCTTCATCTTCCTGTGTAAAATAGGCCTTCCTCACTCTCCATGGCTTTCTGTTTTGTTGTTTTTTACCTCTTCCATCTGTTGCAACTATGTTATGTGCTTACTTTTTAAATTTTTGGTCTCTCCCACTGGAACATAAGAGCCATGGTAGAATGGGTTTTGTCTGTATCATTCACTTCTGCATCTCACGCATTTAGAACAGTGCTGTTAGAAATGGCCACTTATTCACATGCCCAGTGACAAAGTGCCTATAGTCAGAGGGCCTAATTTATTATTTGCACTGGGGTAGCTGGTCTCTGAAGATGGTCCCCAGTTGAACTACACTCCTGTATTCACACCTTGCCTTGAACCTGGGTTGGCCCTGTGGCCCACCTTTGACCAACAGAATACAACAGGGGTGAAGCTGCCTAATGGCCAAGTCTATCTCACAGAAAGCCTCGCAGATTTTTACCTTAGTATCATGGAACACACACTCTAAAGAAAGCTAGCCTCCAAGTAAAAAGTCTAACTACACTGAGACCACCACGTTGTAAAGAAGCCCAAGCCAGCCACATGGAGAGACAAATGCTCAGCCAGTCCTCAGCTGTTCCACCCATTCCAGCGGAAGCACAGACATAGGAGTGCACGTCCAGCTCAGCTGAGTCTTCAAATGACTCCAACCCTGGGTGCCATCTGACTGCTAGTGCATAGGGGACCCCAGTAAGAACCAACCCACTGAGCTCCATCAATCCACCATACCCTGAGAAAGAAAAAAGTATTGTTTCCGGCCACGGAGCTTTGAAGTGGTTAGTTACACAATAATAGATAAATGCAAAATGTGCTCCCAAAGACAACTCTAGATTCAAACACTTTGTTCCCCACAAACATTACATATGTCTGACGGTCCTTGGGCTTCCCCACCCCACCCCCCACACACACATACACACTCTCCTATAAGGCATGTGTCTCTGCCATTAACAAACTTTGTTTTGCTCTGTTCCCTCTCCCGTACCCTTCCAAACACCCCATTAGGAGCCAGGAAAGCTGGGTCTTTGGCCTCATGGGACATTGTAATTTTAGCCAAGTCACTAAATTCGAGGAAGCTCAGGGTCTTCTCTGGAAAATGATGGTGAAGATTTGATTTTTAAATCTTCTTTGGTGTGTGGCAGGCAACCTTTTTCCCTACCCTCATACAGAAACTAATGCAGAACAGAAACATGTGGAAGAGTTCCAACGGAAGCAGGAGAGGCTGTGTGTCAGAGGAGTGGTAGGAGGGAGGCAGTGGCACCAGAAGACCTAAATTCAAATGCCAGCTCCTCCCCCAACCAGTTCAAAGGCCCCAGGGTCCCTCAGAACCTGGTGGGGCAATCACTGCTGAGGCCTCCCTACTTCACATCTACATTATCATACAGAAAATAGACATATACTTTAAAACTTTGAGGTATATTTTAACTTATTGTTTTTGTGGCATCATTTCTTTTTCTTTTTTTTTAATATTGAACTGGAAGAGTTTCTAATTGCTTCTGCTTTCTCACAGAATCAGATTTATACTAGTGTCTCCCAACTACCATCTGCCCCTAGATCAGTAAGCCCTTCCCATGTTGCCTATTCCTCTCAACACAGGGGCTAAGCTTAGTTCTTGCCTCATCCCTAGAGAGAGAAATAGAGTACATATTTCAGATTTCCTCCTCTGCAGTATAATTTGGCTTGGGAAAAAATGGTGCAAAACCATTCTCTTTGATTTTCTTAATTTTTTTTCCAAAGGCCTCTATAGTAGGAGGTTTCACCGCTAACTACAGAATCACACCCCAATGTTTAATGACTGCATTGCATCAAGAAATTTTTTTTCATATTCCACAGAAATCATTCAATAATGGTTCCCTTCGCAGAATGCTTCTCAATTTTCATTCTTACATTTTTATATAAAGTCTTTTTAAGTGTATTTTATTGATTTTGCTATTACGGTTGTCTCATTTTTTTCTCCCCTTTATTCCCCTCTGCCCTGCACCCTCCACCCATGAGCATTCCCCTCCTAGTTCATATTTCTGTGTACAACCATACATATCAGTTCTTTGGCTTCTATATTTGCTATACTAATCTTAACCTCCCCCTGTCTGTTTTGTACCTATCATTTATGCTTCTTATTCCCTGTACCTTTTCCCCCTTCTGCCCCCTCCCTCTCCCCACTGATAACCCTCCACATGATCTCCATTTCTGTGATTCTGTTCCTGTTCTAGTTGTTTGCTTAGTTCATTTTTGTTTTTGTTTTCTTCAGGTGCAGTTGTTGATGGTTGTGAGTCTGTCATTTTACGCTTCATATTTTTGATAATCTTCTTTTTCTGAGATATGTCCCTTTAACATTTCATATAATAAGGGCTTGGTGATGATGAACTCCTTTAGCTTAACATTATCTGGGAAGCACTTTATCTGCCCTTCCATTCTAAATGATAGTTTTGCTAGATGGAGTAATCTTGGATGTAGTCCTTGCCTTTCATGACTTCGAATACATCTTTCCAGTCTCTTCTTCCTTCAAGGTTTCTTTTGAGAAATCAGCTGATAGGCTTATGGGAACTCCTTGTTAGTTAATTGTCTCCTTTTCTCTTGCTGCTTTTAAGATTCTTTCCTTATCTTTCATCTCAGGTAATGTAATTATGATGTGCCTTGGTATGTGATTCCTTGGGCCCAACATTTTTGGGACTCTCTGAGCTTCCTGGACTCCCTGGAAGCCTATTTCCTTTGCCAGGTTGGGGAAGTTCTCCTTCATTATTTTTTCAAAAAAGTTTTCAATTTCTTGCTCTTCCTCTTTTCTTTCTGGTATCCCTATGGTTCAGATATTGGAACGTTTAAAGTTTTCCTGGAAGTTCCTAAGCCTCTCCTCATTTTTTTGAATTCTTGTTTCTTCATTGTGTTCTGGTTGAATGTTTATTTCCTCCTTCTGGTCAAAATCATTGATTTGAGCCCTGGTTTCCTTCCTTTTACTGTTGGTTCCCTGAATATTTTTCTTTATTTCACTGTGCATAGCCTTCACTTTTTCCTCTATTTTGTGACCATACTCAACCATTTCTGTGAGCATCCTGATTACCAGTGTTTTGAACTCTGCATCTGATAGGTTGGCTAGCTCTTCATAGCTTAGTTCTTTTTTTTGGAGTTTTGATCTGTTCTTTCATTTGGGCCATATTTCTTTGTCTCCGCACACCTGTTACATAGTAAAGGGTGAAGCCTTAGATATTTGGCAGGGCGGGGCAACCCATGTTGCTGCATTGTGGCACTATCTGTGGGGGTGGGGTCAGAGAGGGAACAATGCTGCTTGCTCAGCTCTTGGCCAGCTTTCTGTCACTTCTCCTACTACCCACAAGCAAATTGGGCCTTTCTGGTGCTGATTCCTGGGTGGGTGGACCACATTCTAGGACCCTGTGAGTCTCTCCAATGAACTCTCCTGTGAGGCTGGGAGTTTTTCCCACTGCCTCCACTCCCACAGGTTTTTCCAGCCAGAGATTTTGAGGCTTTCTTTTCCCACGCTGGAAACCTGGATTGTATCATCTGTCTCGTTCCTCAGTTGTTCCTCCCAGTTTATCTGCACGCAAATGTGGGATCTCCCGCTCTGTCAGCCACTGCCTCGCCTGGTCCTCCAGCTGCTGCCTTGCCACGAGTCCTCTCCACCCCAGCTGCCCATCTCAGTCCTTCCTATTGGTCTGAATGAATGTTTCTTCTTTAACTCCTTGGTTGTCAGACTTCCATACAGTTCAATTTTTGGCAGTGCTGGTTATTTTTTGTTTTTAAATTTATTTTTGTCCTTTTGGTTGTGCAAGGAGGCACACTGTGTCTACCTACACCTCCATCTTGGTTGTGTAAATTCTTATAATTAAGTTCTTCAGTGTCACTATATGGCTCTCTCCTGAACTCTCATGTTTTCCTCATTTCTCCTTTGGATTATTGACCTTAATTTTGAAACAGGAATGGTGTGATATGTGTTCCTGGAATTGTTTGACTTATGACATTAATATATCAAATATTATGCATAGTTAAACTATTACTGAACTTCCAGGTTCCATCTTGATAAGAGCATCAACATCTTCTAAAACATGTCCTTGGACAGTATGCATAAAATTACAAGCATGTGACAACACTTTACGTGCACTTACATTGCCTAATAAGTAATAACCTGCCACATGTCATAAATTAGGTAACTACTGGAACTTACATTACAACCTTAGCTCCACTTATATCTCCAGACTCCTATTTGAACTCTGCCCCTGGGACTATGGACAGATGCACAGTGCAGCTGATCAATCTTAAAAAGAGACCAACATTTGATCAATATTTTAAGCTATTAAAAGGAAGCCCCTACCTCCTAAAAAGTTATGGGTTAGGCATGTATTTTCTACTGGCCTGCTACAACAACTGGGAAAAATATCAACTGGAACTAGTCTTTGATGTTAGAAACAAGAAACTATGTTCCCAGAGGCTTAGAGGAGTAGAAGTGAAGGGATTTTCATTAGAGAAAAATCAATAAAATATATTTTATACATAATCTGAAGTCTCAATTTTCTCACACTACAGTGAAATTTCCCCTGTCGTTTGGGTGCTGCCACCTTTTGAATACTGCATTCCATTTGACTGTACAACAGCCTGAAGAGTAAACAAATTAGGAAGCTTAGCCCCGAGAATAAATAAGTTAGGAAGCTGTTTCACAGTATCTTTTAAACTTAGACAAATGTCACTATGTAAAATAATGTAGTTTGCTTGCTCTTTTCCAGTTCTTCCCCACTATCTGCTATTTCCCTGCATGCCCCTACCCCCACCCTCTCCCCTCCTTTCTCACTAAGATCATACTATTGAAGTCCTCATCCAATACACTAAAGGACAGGTTTCAGGGCAACTTCAGTGCTCATCAATTGAGCTGTAAACCCATGCTGGGGACACTTGCCTTTACTCACGCAGTAAAAGAGGCCTGATCATGGTTTTTTAGAGGGAAAACAGAGAACTGCCTTTATGACCAGCAATCCCATCCATAGGTACATACCCAAAAGAATGGAAAGCAGGACTCCAACAGGTATTTGTACATCAGTGTTTATAGCAGCATTGTTCACGGTAGCCAGAAGGCAGAAACAACCCAAATGTCCGTCAACAGATGAATGGATAAACAAATGGATATATAAGGGAATGTTATTTAACCGTAAAAAGAATGGAGCACTGATACATGCTATAACTTAGATGAACCTTGAAAGCATTGTGTTTGGTGAAATAGCCAGACACGGAAGAAATAATGTTGCCTGATTCCACTTCTATGAAGTGCTCACAACAGACAAGTTCACAGAGGCAGGAAGTAGAATAGAAGTTACCAGGGGCTGGGAGCAGCGGGGAAGGAAGCGTTATTGTTGCGTGGTTACAGAGTTCATGCTGGCGATGATAACAAAAGCCCCACAAGTTTTGGGTATAGATAGTGGTGATGGTTACCCACACTGTGAATGTTTAATGTCACTAAATTGTACCCTTACCAATGGTTAAAATAATATTATGTATATTTTACTATAAGGAAAACAATTATTTGAGGGTCAGAAAGGTCAGTTCTGGTCTGAGTTCTGTAGAGGGGGCAGCTTGGAGAGCACCTGAGACTTAAGGAGAGAGCCACTACCAGAGTTTGGGAGGGGGACAAGCTCATCTGTCTCTCTAGCTCACCCCAGCCCTGAGTCGGGGGTGGAGCTAGAGTAAGGATGTGGAGGCTGAAAGATTAACATTCCCAGAAAGAGCCAGCTATGGACCCTGAAGAGCATCACTTCCAAGCTTCCAGGTCACCCAGAGCCTTTCCCACACCGCGGAGCTGGGCTCATGCCAGAAGGCTCAGTGGTCCAGGAAGAAGAAAAAAATACCAACCAGGAAAATAGAGGGAGAACGCTCATGGAATTTTTACTTCTACTTATTTTTCTTCTAGTGGTTTTTCTTCTAGTTATTTTCCAAGTGTCACAAGAACTGATTTTGGAGCAAGCAGGCAACAGAAATGTACTTTTGTTTTCTAATGATATAAGTTAGGAAATGGAGAAGGAATAAGAAAACTTTGGAAAGGCATGCATCTCCAAAATGTTTGAGGTTATTTAGAAGGGTAGGCGTTTTCTTTTGTACCCTCATATACACGTTTATATCAGCACTATGGTTGCATAGCCTTTGTAATTATTCTTAAATCTAAGATTAATTTGAAAAGAAAAATGAAGGACTTGCAGCCCCAGAGCATAGAGTTAGTAATTTTCTTCTCGGCCATATCATGCTCTACTATTGCCACTTGGAATTGTTTTAGGCTTCCAGTAAGTTATTCTTATCCTCAAATACTCTGTAGCACATTTGAAAACCACCAACATGTCAGTTATTCGTTATAAGAAGCAAATGTTTTGAAGAATGCCTGGAACATGGTAGCCCTCAAAAAAAAAAAAAAATGTTCAGTGAATAAATGGATACTTCAAATGCAAAACTTCAGACAGAACCAGCACGTCAAAAGCTCACCAAGAGGCGGGAAGGAGCATTCGTTTTATTGGTTGGATGCATAACAAACATGTGTTAGGAGATTTTGGTGAAAGCTTCTCCCCCACAGAACTAGGGAGGGTCAACTAGACAACCAGCTCTGACTACCATTGTTGTTGAACTAATGTATCGTCTAAGGCCCCACGAATTCGTCCTCGACCAGGCAGGATCCTGTTTGAATCACTGAGGCCGAGGCCAGCCCACACACCGCACCCGTGTGAGAAGCAGCCTCGCTTGGTGGCATCCATTTCCTGCACGTACTGCTGGCTGTTCGTTTTTCAACCCCAGTGACAGACCGGGCAGGAGGAAGCCCCTCTTGCCAGGAAGATAAATACAGCGCAGGATGCCTTCTTAGGCCAGGTTTCACCTGCTCGGCCAATTAGCTTCCTCTCCAGAAAGACTAGTTCAACAGGTTTCCTTCTGCTCGCCCTCCGCCTCCTGGGTTGGGGAAAGAGGCTGTCACTTCGCTTCGGCCCTCCCCTT
The DNA here is from genome assembly GCA_007922815.1 of Macrotus californicus. Lineage (NCBI taxonomy): Eukaryota > Metazoa > Chordata > Mammalia > Chiroptera > Phyllostomidae > Macrotus > Macrotus californicus. Next base: position 101,420 of record VMDR010001479.1, on the reverse strand, counting down.
CCCTCCTTCGCGGCTCTGCCACCCTGGCTCGGGCCAATCGCGGCCGCTCGAACGTGTCCAGGTTGGCGGCGGGCAGTGCGGGCCCGGCCTGGATGCGCGGCGGGCGCTGGGGGCGGGCGCGGGGCAGGGCGCGGGGAGGCTCGCTGGGCCTGCGCCCCCGAGACCGAGAGCCGCGGGAGGAGGCCCGGAGGCGGGACGGCGGCGCGCGGAGCTCTGAAGGGGCCCTGCGGACGCGGCCCCGATGACCGAACTACAGCAAGATGTGGACGACGCGAAGCCAGCCAAAGTGCTCGCAAAGAGGGAGAGCAGAGCGGGCTCAGCCCAGTAAGTATCTCGGCCGGGGCGTCTCCGCGATGGAAAGCGCGCTGCCGAGCCTCTCTGCCCGGGGCTCGGTTTGGGGTGGAGACGGTTTTCTGAACTTTTCCACGCGCAGCCTTCAGGCTGGAGCTCCCTCTGCGGCGCCGGGTCCCTCCATTCCCTCCGATGGTGTGATCGAGCCAAGGCACAGCTGCGTGTCAGGGAGGCGCGGGAGCTTGCAGTCCGCTGGGACGTGAATTCCCGGAGCCCGGAGCGCGGCTGGTGTTCTGTAGTTCCCAAGGCAGGGCCCGGGACCCCACTCACATCTCTCCGCCCCGTCAAGACACAGAGTGCTGACACTCAGTTCTGCTGTCCTACTTCTCCGTGACGTGTGGGAGGATGCGGCGGGGTCGTAGATGCTCTCGGGCCGTCAGTTTCTCGGCGGTGGTGTCCGTCCTTTCATTGGGACCAGAGGGCGTCTTTCCCCCAACTCCTTCACTGTTGCCTCTCAAGGAGTGGAAAAGTAGTGGGAGACACGAAATATGCTTTATCTCCCCCTGCCCGCCCCCCCACCCCCCAAGACCGCCTGCCTTACTCAGGTTGGGTGCTTAACACAAACTTGTTACACACTTTTTTTTTGAGAGATGATAGGAGTGGGGTTGAGGAGCACAATGAATACATAATAAAACACTTCGCATGTTGGCTTGTGACTCTCCGCCTAAAAGATTGATGTGCATAACAGGATTTGCACATTGTTTGACCTACACATTCTGCTGGTTTCAGAAATGTAAAGCTCACACGTCGTGGTCACAGAGATTAGTTGTCTGTAATGAAGCGTGTCTTCCCCTGTGCTGCTTTGCTTTGCTTCTGTGCAGAAGCGTGAGTGTTTATATGATTGTTCTTCCCAAACATTCTTTTAAAAAAGAAAAGAATCTTTCAGTATTTGCTTGTTTGCTGTCACCGTAACATTAAGTGATGTTGAGATGAATATCTGAATAAGATAAATATTAAGGCATAATATCTAAATAAGCCCAAGATTTTTATGTAACCCAATTATTGGGGGCACCTAAAATACTTTATTGATACTACTACAGAAAGATGATAAATTATTTAAGTGAAGATTCAATCTTCATCATTCATTATTTCAGCATTTACTGATTTTTAAAACTCACAGCCTAGTTCCACGTAAAGATTTGTGTTTATAAAAAGCATTTTTGATCTGTGTGTCTGTTGATGTTTGGGCTAAAGTTTTAGAGGAATAGCTTTCGTAGCGGCTTTAATTTATTGTTTCAGAGGTTTTGGTCATATTCTTGTCCAGGACCCGCTTTCCTTAGCTGCTCTCTCTCCTTTCCCTCCCAGCATCGTCGATTTAAGCTGATGTTCTTTACTCTTCATGTACAAATCAGTGGTGGAGAACAATTGCTATCCGTATAGCCCTCACAAAATGGGTTTTTTCTCACCCCACAATAAAAACCTAACTCCGCTAATAATTCAAGTTCAAGAAAAAGATGAACTCTCAAATGTCATCTGTTTCCTTGGCACTTAATCATTCTTTTACATTCGTAACTTCCTCGGAAAAAGAAGTATTGTGGACAGGCTTACCACCATGTCATAGGTGTTGGAGGTGACAGGAGTGTGAAGTGGCACAAGCAAGCCTGGAACCAGGACTTCAAACTTGCAGTCCAGAACGCACCTGCAGACAGTGTTTAGTTGTGGTTACACAAAGTGGAACGACCCAGCCTACCCACCAGCTCCTGAGTGTTGGAATCTTCAGGTTCCTAGTCTTCTAGATATTCAGGCAAGGAGATTGTTCTGAATGACTGACAAAAGTCCCCTGCGGCATGCGAACTAATTTTCTGAACTCAACATGCTTTAGGTTTTGGGAACATATTTTTGTAGCTGATAAGCAGCATTGAAGGTCAAGGCTACAACATAGCCCTGCACTGGGAACAGCCAGTTTCAGCTTCATTTCAGTTCAACAAGTGGAATGCGTACTATTTGTTCGGTGATGGTGGGGACTACAGACATGTACATGGTATGGTATCTGCCCTTCTGGAACCTCAAGAGTAGTTCTGAGGGGCTTGAGGACAGACACATATGAATATTAAGGTACTTCTAGGCACATTGGTGGCCACTGTCACACAGCATAAAACATGATGCTATTAAAAGTTTGGCCCTTAACCATCTCCACAGTTAGGATGTTTACCCCTTTGGCAGTCTTTGTGAACTTTCCCTTGGTTTATTGGGGATTTTGTTTGTTTTCCCCTACCAAGTGGTACTTTCCAGGCCTACTGCCGTCACTTCTGAGTGTGATTCATTCTGAGATTTTAGACATGCTCTTCCTCTGAGCTCTTAAACTCTTGCTTTGGTAACAGAAGAGTAAGTTTAAGAGGGAAGTAGATACATGATCACAGTGATATCTTGGTGTGATAATTCCCTATTTGAAATCATTTTTGCGTAGCCAAATTGTTACCCTTAGAAACCCAATCTAACTTAATCTATTTTGAACTTCGTAACTTAGGCGAATGGTCACTAAGCTCAAAATTGTTGAAGTTCCAGTGTCCTGGTGGACATTTTCTTCCAAGAGTGTTGGAATGGCTTACTTGTCCCCATTTCCCTGGATCTGTAACTACACCCACATAGGCCTCATCACCTAGAACCTAGCCTCCCGGGTAGTAACCACTGGCATTTATTGAGAATGCTTGCTGTGTGCTGGGCAGTGTGCTCACCAGTTTACATTCATTTTCACACAGAATGAAGGAGACACCAGTATCTCCATTTACCAGTAAGAACACTGAAGCTCTGAGAAGTTAAGCAACTAGGCAGAGACACAGTAAATAAGAGAACAGCTCCAATTTAAGCCCAGGCCTTCTAACTCTAGAGCCTGAACTTCAATACCGAATTTGTAGCCCTCCACTGAAGAATCTATGATGACCCTCCGTGCCCTTCTGTAAAACATTAAAGCTCCTCTGCCAAGGATTTCAGACCCTTAAATATCTGAACACACATAGACCATTTCAGCCTCATTTCCGAATACTAGCCAGCAGCGCATCCTTTACAGCCAAACAATCACACGAGCATCCCTGCTCTCAAGAGGTGGTAATACAGAAGGAAAGAAACAGGTACGTACGGAATAAAGTTCCCTTCATACTTCTCCTCACCTCTATCCCTTTGCTCAAGTAGTTCCCTCTCTTCTTCCTCTGCACTTCTATAAATCAGCCTGTTCACCTTCATTTAAAACCTTCCCTTACCATTGGACATGCTCATGTTACCTGTCAGCGTTACCTTGTATAATAAATATGTGTGTGGTCAGCCCCATAATGTTAGCTGTTATTATTACTGTCAATTAACAGTTAACATTTTTTAACATTTATTATATACAAAGTACTGTTTTAAGTTGCTAACATACATCAACACATACACTAGTGTAGTGTGTATTAGTTAACTTTCCCCTAAACAGATTGCAAACTCCAATCCTATTTTTCCTTTTTTAATTTCTCAGAGGACCCAACAGTCACTTTCAATCACCATCTGAGGGTGAGCTGGGGAGGCTGAGACCCCACGCCCCCCAAATTAAGGTGTATAATATGCTTACAGCCTGAAAGCTGTGGCTTAGTTATTCATCTCTGTGCTAGAAGTGAGACTGCAGATTTACTTATCACCAAAGTGCACTTTGATCCCCCTCTTCTTACTAAGAGTTGGTAACTTAGCAGCCTATTTTCTTTTGAGATTCTAGTTTTCCCCCATTTTCATTATCTTTTTCATTCTGAATTTTATGCTCCCAGTACATAGAGAGTTCTAACATAGCCTAACTATTTTGACACCATTTTATGAGGTACACTTTTATTTCTTCAAGTCTCTTGTGGATCTCATTTAGTAACGGGCAGATTACCTTTAATGAATTTCAGAAAGTATCTGAAATTAATGCTGATAATGCTGATTTCTGGGCAAAAGTTATTTTGATTCACGTTTCAAATAATGAATTACGTTATATGTAACATATACTTGTAACACAATTTGAATTTTTAACATATAAGCTTGAGTAACTTGGGACGTAAGAATTCTAGAAATCTGTTCAACCCCAGACATGGAGGAAGAGAAGGATGGATGTTGGCAACGGAAACATTTACCTTGGAAGGAAGCTCTCTG